>CATIWR010238254.1:0-89240 GCA_949677035.1 Omphalea diandra | reverse complement strand
GTACATAGTGCCCATCTCCTTCTTGACTAGACCTGAGTTCCAGACGTTACTTCAACAAGCAGAAGAGGAATTTGGGTTTGATCATGATATGGGCCTCACTATTCCCTGTCAAGAAGAAGTTTTCCTGTCTCTAACATCCATGCTCAGATAAGGAAAGAAGTTAATTACGTTGATCATCGTCAGGTTTAGGCATATTAATATTATCATCATTATCATCACATATATATATATATATATTCTCCGTTTGGGGAAAACTAATAGGTGTAGAGAGATGAAGCTGCTTCACTGCTTCTCTGGTTTAATACAATTCCTTCTTTGGGTTGTTTTTTACACTTGACTCCGACCCAAGAAAGACAGAACGTACCCACGAATAGTGAGTGGGGTTTTAGACATGTAAAGCTTGCAGTCTGAAATTTTTCCTAACGGTGGTGCGGGATTTGTTACCCACCAAATGTACCCTGTAGGAGAACTTATATTATTAATGACAAATCTGGGGTTTGCTTTGCTCCCTATTTAATAAGTCTCTTTTTCTTTATAGTCTCGCTTGATTTTAGGGTTTTGCCATTCTCAGTTTTACTTTTAGCAGTTAAAACTGTTAAAAGCTTTACTCAACGGACAGCCAAACAGAATGTTCTGTCAGAAAAAAAAAAACAATGAGCCCAGATTTCATTCACTCTTCCAGAAACGAAAACAATAAATAATAATAATTAATTTTTTAATACAACTATCTGTAATTAAAAATATTTTGAATATTTTTACATTAGTGATATAAATTTTGAATATTTTTTATTTATATATTTTGAATGTTTTTTATTTATATATTTTGAATGTTTTACATTAGAATGATATATATTTTTGATTATTTGTGTATGTCATTGGATACTATCCAAGTAGATATAGGCTAGACCCAATAATATGAAAGGTTTGATTGAATTTCAATATCTCTCACATTTTATATTTATTCACTCTTTTTTTTTATAACTGATTTAAATATCGAAATGGGTTTTCGATAATTGATCTAACACCTTTCATCTCTATTGTCTCACAAAAACTCAGTCCAAATTATTTGAGCCAACCACCTTAATCTAGACGAACAAGTCAACTATTGTGGCAATCCTCTCAACATCATCACCCATTTGATGTAATATATTGAGAGTTTCAACATCAAGTGCGGTATATATTTATAAATAGTTTAGGTTTTTGTATATATCTTTGAGTTGAAGAAGCATTAATGTTGGTGTTTATGCCACTTTCAGGCATTTATTTAAATTTTAAGAACTACTCCTTAAAACACTTTGGATGATACAAATAAGACTTTATCCATAACTCTCAACTTTATAATTATTTCAAATTGCAATTTATTTTATTCTTGAAAAAAAAAAGTCGGATTATGGGGCCCATGCCATTGTTTGATTGCGTGCCAACGTATGGCTCATTGTTAAATTTTGCTTTGCGCAAGTAAAATAAATCTATTCAAGTGAAAAAATAAAATTTTAAAAAATCAGTGATCCATCAACATCCATGGCTAGCCCATGTGGTAGGGGCCCACTAATGAAATCTCATACGATCATCAACTGTTGGTCTGGTCAACCTCGGTAAGCACACAGATTAAAGTCGTGGGCTAGCAATTGGATGGTTCGGATTGCAGACCCAATCTGCCACTTACAGTGACAAGCCCTCAATAGTAAATTGTCATTTCATTTTTAACTATGAATTTTATATTTTTATATAAATAATAATATTTATTAATTGCCAACCACGTCTTACCCTAATAGTTAAGAGACAAGCATTGAGGTGCTAGAAATATATGTAAAATATATGTATCCTATATATGCTATATCTGGAAAAGAAAATTACCAGCTCACCATCATTATTTAGGGCTACGTTTGTCCAATGCTTGTGGTCCATGGCCCTCTTGAAATGGCACACTCAGCCCTACATGTTTTATGGACCTAACGATGGCTATTTGCCCCAGTCAGCTTTAGGCCGGTGCATGTGCAATTCGGCTAATTAGTAATTACAATTTTTTTAATACAAAACTAACCAATTATTAGTCAGAAATTATCGATCACCTTCACCTTTAAATCCGCATTCTATTTGAGTACAATAATGTCCTATATATCTAGTCCCACTCATTCTATTAAGGACACAGCATCATCCCATGTAATAGGTCAATACTCTAGGTAGCCCATTTAAATTTCTTAATCACGCTTTATTTTAACAATTTCACATGTCATCAACTAATTAAGTTTGCACAAAGTGAGAGATTTTAAGTTTGATTTCCCCTTTCACTAATAATAAAAACACTAAACCTTCAATAATAAAAAAAAAATTAAGAAATTCTACAAGATAATTACTAGAAAGGAGCGTTTAATCTAGATAAGGGAGCCGGAAACAGAGTATATATATAGAATGAGTTAAATTAGAAAAATCACCATCAGAATATATATAATTAGAAAGAGTTAAATTAATGTTTGTCCAATTTCATTTTATTTCTTCTTTAAACAGAACTATATAATATCTTGAAAATATTTAAATGCTATATATATAGTGTCCTAGAAAATTAAAGTCTGAAAAAGAAATAAAATTAAATTAGTGTCTTAGCTTAACAATAAATAAAATAAGACTATTTAGGAGTAAAAGTCATGATTCAAAAATTTTAATGTAAAGAAAAAATAAAATGAAAAGAAAAAGGAAAAAGAAAATTTGTAATTAAGACAGTAGAGGCAGGCAACTAGAATTCTACCACTTCTATTAACTAAAAAGTTAATTTAAAACTAATAATAGAGGCTAGAAGAACTGAAGAATAATAAACAGAAGTCATGTGATTATATCAAATAAAATCAAAGTGGTTATAATGTCACATTTGTGATTATCTTGACAAATAGGCATAATAATTGCAAAAGTCAGAGACTTTTTAGCAAATCATAATCATAATGTTGGCTTATTAGAGCTAAATTTTCCTCTAATGATGGGGAACTAATCAGAATCCCATGAAACTTCCAGGCCAAAAGTGAATATATATACACCAGTTCTAACGGCTTGGCTCTCAATGAGACAATGAAGAAAGCAAAGGGCTTTTTAAGAGATCTTTTCATTTCTATCCCTCGGGCAGTAATAGAAAAGTGATAATTCGGAAAAGAAATCAGAAAATAAGAGAGTTAATGTTTTTGAAAAGTGCGGTTTTTAATCATGGCGGGTTAAAATTAAATTATTATTTTATAAAAAATTATTATCAAATAAATGAAAAGATTTTATATATATATATATATGTAAACATTATCTAGCAATCAATATTTGGTAGAAAACATGTAGTATTCAAACGAGCATGTAGTATTCAAACGAGCAGCTTATGTCAAGAGTTTGTTATTAGTTTGCACATGAATTTTTGTATAATTTATTAAAGATATATATATATATATATATATGAAAATTCTACATAGATGATATGAAATTAATTACTCATGTTCGGCATGCAGTTATAGATGGTGATATTATTATGGTCAATTTTTGTGGCAATTCGAATGGGACAAGAGAGAGGCATATACATGGTGGGAAGTGAGCTGTATCGTAAAGCAGACATGTTGGGGGTTTCAAGTTTTCAACCTCACCACATGCATGAGAAAATCTGTGTATTTGAATTCTGACACTAAACATACATGTATTTATGAAATTGATGCATGCATGTTTTGAGTTCCCACATCTAATGTTCAGCTTATGGAGCTGAGCTTGCATGCCTATCCACACTAACCACAAATCTTCAATTACGTCTCTGTATCATGAAATTGATGAATTTTTCTTACTTGCATTTATGACTGGCTTTATCACAACAGCTTATGTAGAAAACAGAAGCTTATCTCCATGCTTACCACCCCAAATGTTGTCATTACCCTAGTAGTGATAGTCAAGTGACACACCAAGGTTAAGTTTTTTGAACCCTAACAAAGTTGATGCTCTGCCATTAGGTTAGCTTTTTTATAGCCACAATATTTTAGTGTTCTTCAAATTATTAAGCCTCATTTGTCCTCACAATGGAAAAGTATTGGCCATATTTGCATATTTATATATTTTTTATTCTTCTAATATTCCCTAAATTAGTGGATAAGAGTTCTTTTATTATTAATATATTTTCAATATTTCTTTTAATTTTGTATTTTTGAATATTGAAAAAAATTTTACAAATTCAAATTCTGAAACTCACTCCCAAATCTTTTGACCTTACCATTACGTTAAGTGTTCTGTCTTATCATTGACTTCAGCCTTTATAAGCCTCAATATGAGGGGCATTCCAGTACTGGATATATGCATGTACCTGTCATACTGAATGTGGTTCTCGAGGAAATTAAACTACGGAATTCTACCAACCAGACATAAAATTAACAAGAGACACATATATGGCAAGAAAATTCTGGTTTTCCATTGGTAAAGAGAAGTGATTAATTATGCAGAAGGGAAGTGAATCCATGACTGTCTCATAAAAGGAAGTGCTGCTTTTGCCTAATAGCTTTAAGCAATTTAACCAGTCAAACTAAGCAGCCAAGTTCAAAGTTCTTCACGAAGTATTCAATGGAAGGTAACTCAAGAAATCCCATTAAAATAGACTAATTACGATGAAAACAAATAAACTATTTTTAACAAATGTAAGAAAATTTGAATTTGTTATTGATTCAATTTAAAAGATGAAAGAGACCAAAATGGGTTTACTACGGCTGCCAGCTTGTGACAGGCTGACAATAATCCAAAAAATAAGCATTAATGAGGAAACTAAAAAGCAAAGCAAAGGAAAGGAAAGAGGAGACAATAACATGAAATAATGTGTGTTTGTGTTTCTTAATAATTGAAGAATGCATGCTTCATAAAGTGTACATAAATTTAATCACAGTTTTTAATATTATGATTAACAAATAAAGAAGAACTTGGCAATCAGAAAATGACTAATTTCAGATATTGTAACATTTCAACAACTAAAAGCATGGCCCAAAAAGAAAAAGTTTTTATGCTACATAATTTTCTATTTTCTACCGAATGAGTTTTAAAATTTATGGTTCTATGAGTTTTGCGGCCAAAAAGAACAGTAAGAACAATGTTACCATCAGGTTACATTTTACCAGTGAATTTGTAAATTGTGATCCTAATGTAAGAATACGAGGCATAATGTTTTAGTCATGCAAAGAAAAGAGAAAAAAAAAAAAAAAACGGAGATCGATTATAGCTCATGATCATTTGCATTCATAAAGAGGAGAAAGATTGAAAAAGAAACAAGGAATCAAGTGTTTATCAGACGGTCCATATAAATGAAGGGCCTTCAGCAAATGAAATTGGCCATAAAAATCTGGTTTAAGTATACAGGAGCATAGGCCCAATACTCCAACTTAGATGCTTCAGACAAAAGCTTGAAGCAAAGGGCATATAACCTGTTTTACACTCTGAGTAACAAACGCATGCAAAGGAAAGCTCCAGGTCCTCAACACCCATATTAACTGCAGAAGTGATCAGAAGAAAACTTTTATCCGGGGAAAAATGTCACTTTGAAGGAACTGATGTTTGGAACTTTGCACTGGTTTAAGATTAATTCACACCTTCCACAAATGTACGTGTATATACTCGACACATCAATTTTCTGAGAATACCATAATCAAATTTGAGCTTGTACCCTGATGAATGATGGAGATACCATAAATAGAGATACCTCCAACTTGTTGGTAATGGTCTAGTCTTAACAGCATCTTTCAGAATCGAATGTGACAATATGGAAGAATTTCATCTGGCAACTGACAGGCAATCCTCCAAAAAATTCAAGCTGCATAATGAAAGGTTGACTACTAAAATATTTTGTCAAGAAGCACATGTTACCATTTGATTGTCTTTCACTTCCACTTTCTTTGTCCTCAATCGCAAACCATTTTGGTTGACAAGAGTAATGCATGTGCAACACAAGTATTAAATTCCAACAGGAAATGCCAGCAGAATCTACAATACTAGGTGTTACCAAATTTACCACTCAGTTTTAGGAAATCGTAATAAGTTTTCATGTATCTGTTGCTTTTTCTGCCAGAATGCAAGGAAAGCAAATATAGAAACGGGCACCACTAGCTGCAAAGCCATTTTCCGAGCGACGATGGATACTCCTAATTGCAATGGGTTCTATGAATACTCCCACCATTCAAAGACCTCTTTTTCTTATGGAGTAAAAGTTTTCATATTTGTAAGACTCATTATATATGTCATTTTCTTCGAAGAATAAATAACAGATGGAACCAGAAGTTCAATTTTCAGGGTCAGCAAATATTTCAACCCAAAGACTCAATTTTTAGTATTCTTACATAAGAATCCCATTTAATCGATCCAAAATAATGACATTCAGATTTTAGGATCAGCATAACTAACAACAAACACGAAGAACAAGGAGGAGGATCCACAAGGTCTTGAATATGTATAAAAAATAAACAGGAAAATAAAAGGAGTAAAATCATACTTCAGATACAGAATCGCTGTGGGGATTTGGATTCGCAAAACAACCATACTTAGCTTTGCTACAGTATCTGAAGCGACCTCTTCCCTTTGTTTCGATTCGAGGCTGCAGTGTAACCTTGTAAAATCATGGGTCAGACAAATGCATTCCACTCGGTTCGAACAGTTAGACCACTAATTTAAGATTCGTTATCTATTAAGAAAAGATTCATTATGATATCTATTAAAAAAAAAGATTCTGGTTCAGCATATCAAACATTTTTTTAGCATTTACGGGAGAGATTTATTATTAATAAATTTTGAATTTTAATATTATATTAATAACTAAAAAAAAAAAAAAAGATTCTGGTTCAGCATATCAAACATTTTTTTAGCATTTATAGGAGAGATTTATTATTAATAAATTTAAAATTTTAATATTATATTAATAACTAAAAGCAAGAATAGAATATATTTTCAACAGGTTAAGAATTTTTAAACTCAGTACTTAATGTTTTTAAATTTTTAATTTAATTAATATATTTTTAAATCATATAATGGTCTTTGATATATTTTTATATAAAATATTACTTTATGTATTATCATCTTATATATTAATTGCTGATACTTTTTTAATTCTTAAAAAAAAATAAATTTTAAAATATAAACTAAAAACTTAATTTTATAATGATCATATAATTTATATTTATTTTTTTAATGACATTATGCATAAACAAAACTATTCATTGTGTTTTTTATTATTCTCATGTAGCACAAAATATTACTTGAATTTGAAATTTTTATAAGAGATTTCAAAGATTGTTAAAAAATCAATTGTAAGTTTGGTAAAAAGCAACTTACTATACAGGTGTGTACGTATATATATAAAAGAAAATTTTATATTTATAGTAAAACTTATTTTTTATAAGAGATTTCAAAGTTTTTTAAAAAATCAATTGTAAGTTTGGTAAAAAGAAAATTACTATATATATATATATATATAAGAAAATTTTATATTTATAGTAAAACTTTTTTTTTTTTTTTACATAAATTAATCAATCAACGTGCCCCACGAATGCTACAGGAGACAGCGGTTCGTACATGAAGAGAAAGCGGGTAAAAGAAACTGCCACAAACAACCGATTATATTCAGATATATAGTAAAGTCCAGAAACTATGTCCCGTTCAATTGATGAAATTACAGGAGGCAAGTGACAAAAACGGCCTAACAGAAACGGGAAACATATACAGTCATCAGTTACAAAAATTACATAGCGTTCAAAGCATCATCGCATCATATGAAAGTTTGGCATACGTGCTTTGGATTATTCCTTATCAACCACTTAATTATTCTGCCTGCGAGATGCAAGCCTAATTCCTTCCTTTTGAGGAAAAGAACCTGCTAAATCCTCGTTGATGTTTCTCTGGCGTTGCAACGACCGAGGATGACGAAATTGACTTTGTAGACCTGTGTTTTAGATGCTTAGAATTGACCGGTGATCCCGAGAGGCTTGTTTCGCTGTCAGATGGGCTACATGGGTGGTTATCCAGGGTAGTTGAAACACTAGCATCCATCTCAGCCTGATCAAAGTCTTGTAAGTTTATGCCACTAGTTGTAGGTTCATCTTCAGCAAATCCCTCCCCCTTTTGACTCCTCTCACTGTATGGAGAACCCATTTGCTCTGTTTGAGGCCGCAAAGCTTTTAACTGCTTGCCAAGAAGAAATATGGTCTCTTGGCACTCTGCTAGTTTTTCCGCTGCAGCCGTTAGTTCTCTCTCCTGTGATAACAGAATAACTTTTTCGTTTAGATTTTCATATTTCCATCAGAAGGAGAGAAAAGAAGACAAAGGGAGTCCTGAAATTTTACTTGTAGTAATTTCATATTTCCTTCCATATCAGTTAAACACTAATATTTCAACTTTATGTTTCGTCCTCGCACTTTACCATGGACATTTATTTGCTCCCCTCACACCATGGAATGATATGCATAGTAGGCAAGTAAATTATAAAACAAGTGCAGGCAACGTCTATTGGGGAAGCATCTGCAGGCAACTTCTTTTCATAGTAACTTGAAGGATGATGTCTATTTGTTGGTAAATTGTCATTTTATTACTAACATGAGAACTGAAGCTGGTATGGGGAAAGTAGATATAAGAAAGATAAAGGAGAGAATTCTCACTTGATTGATCTTGAGGTCTGCCTCAGCTGCTGAGGAACAAACTGAACATCTCTCTTTCCTAAAGATGACATAAGGTACACATTTTAGAGCTAAATTTGTATTTTAAATGATGCATTGAAAATTTCACAGTATCACATTCACACATACAGCAGTAAAAACTAGCACCATTGCCGAATACCCAATGACAATACAAATAAGGATTTCTACTTATTTGAGACTATCAATAGTGATGTGCTAAGGGAGGACCTATCTCAAATTCTGAATAGCAAGCGACCTAGTAAGTTACAGGTTAAGCACTTAGTGCAATTGAAACTAAGTTGAGAATAAATTTGTTTAAATTGGATGGATTATCCAATCTTAAGTGCATGTCCAAGATAAGGATGAGCAAATAACAGCACCAAAAGCCAACCATTGCTTGCTTGAGACAAGCCAACTCATCAGTTCATAGCTTTTACTTACTGTCAGTGTTCAAAATATCTGTTAATTTATTGGTATACCACATCAGTAATAAAAAAACAACTGGACTTTATCATCTGTAGAATAAAGTAAAAAAGGGACAGAATCAGATTTTAAGTCTTTAAAATCAGCTCGAGGCTAACCTTGGACTTGGCAAATGTATCAGTTTGGGACAGATAGATGACAAAGAAAGATGCAGTGAAAAAAGGATATTGTTCTCTTTTGATCCTTAAATTATGCATTCATCACCAAACAAGAAAGAAAGAGAAGGGAAAAGTACAACTTACGTTTGCAGCTGCTCATCGAGAGCCTTGCATCTGGTCAAAGCATCCCAGTGACATCGTTTTTCATCTTGCAGCTCATTTTCCAGAGTTTCTGCTTTTGCTCGCAGAAGGTTCACCTCAGTTTCCAACTCCTCTGCACGAGCTTCAAGTGATCTGTAAGACTCTGCCATACATTTCAGCTGTGTCTCAGCTAAGCTGTTCGATTTCTGTGCAGAAGACAATTGTGATTTAACTTCAGCTAGAAGCTGCTCAGTTTCATGTAACTGGGACTTAGTGATTTCCAGGTTTTCAGTGCACCTAGCAAGATCAATTTCCATGTTGGCTTTCTCTGATTTCAATTCTTCAATTTCCTCCAATGAGACTTTGCACAATGTTGTATTTGACCTATAGCCCGATACCAAACTTCCATCATCAGGGACCTCAGGGTTAGAGGTTGGACTACAAATGAGGGTGCAGCCATTTTGATACCTTTCTCCTGAATTACCCCTTTGAAGTACCTTGTTCTCTGGTAAGGCAACCTTATCTATGCAATCAGGGCTATCGATTTCTCCTTCAGAACCTTTATAACCCAAAACATTAAATCTAAGCTCACTAGCTTTGGCTAATACATGAGAAAGGTCAAAAACAAAATCAACCAAACTTGTATTGCCATTCAAAACTTTATTGAAGGTGACTGAGAATTCCTCAATTTTTTGGTTCAGACTACTGTCATCAGCAGATGTGTCGTGAGCTGCCATTGCTTCTTTGCCCAGGAACAACACAAAATCACGAATACTAGAAATGGCAGTAGCCAACTCTTGGCTTACTGAGTGTACAGTCTCTGTGGCTGCCTTTACATCTTGGGACAAAGTGATTTCCTTCTCTCCTGTTAAGCTGCCATCTGTATGAGAAGTCTTCCCATTGCTTGTCACATCCGAAGGTGTAAGCACTTCCTCAGAAACACAACTAACAGAGTTCTGATACAAAGCATAATGTGCACCATGTACAATTCGTTTGACATCCTCTAAAATCTGGATCATATCAGCATCCTTAGATGCAGATTCAAGTAACAGCAAAATACTTGATTGAAGCTTCATCAAGGGTGGCTGCTCTGCATCAGATCCAGAATCTGCTACTGATAAATCCATGTTAGAAGATACACAACTTGCTAATGGATCCAAAACTGTCCGTCCTTCAGACAGGGCATCCATGCCCAAAGAGACCTCTCCTGAAGTATCAGCATTCATGATTTCAGATGTCTTATTGTTTGGAGAATCTGAAATAGTGATGGCAACATTTTCGTCTGAACAAGCCAACTTCTCCATCTCCAGGAAATCATCCATAAGCTCCAAGTGCTTTGCATTTTTGGTCTTATTTGACTTTTCACTGCTTTTTTCCTTCTTTAACTGAGAGAGCTCAGAGATCAATGACGTTGTCCAAGAGTCGGCACAACTTCTGTCATCATCATTTCCATCTTCAGACATTGAGGTCAAGCTAGGTGGATTGCTCATATTTTGACTGGAGTAACCTTCAGTAGGAACCTGCACCATAGATTTTGGCGAACTTTTCTGTTGGTTGCTGACTAGAACTTGTGCTTCTAAACTTTGAAGTCGACTTGCAGTCTTAGCACACAGATTCCTAGAAGCCTGCAGTTCACTATTGCGCTTTGCTAAAGCTTCTTTTAGCATCTTTGTTTCTTCTTCCACAGCCAATAAACGCTCTGTGAGAAACTCATTCTCTTTATGGAATTTTTGACCATTGTCAAGTGGAAATTCAGGCACGGCAGACAAATGTGGACTAGGAAGCTTAACTGGTGACCTCCTTAGTCGAGAATCTCCATAATCTCGGCCCAAACTCTCAACCTCCAGCTTCATTTGCGCAAGTGCAGCAGGACCAGGTAACTTTTTCCGCACAAGAGTACGCAATCTTTGGCACTCCACTTCCAGCTTGGCTATTTTTTTGACACCTTCCATCTGCTGCTTGTTTGCTGCCTCAGCAGATCTCATGCTCATGTTCTTTTCCTCATTACGAATCTCCAGCTCCTTAGAAACTATGTCGAGTTCATACTTGAGTGAATTTATTTCCCTTTCACATGAGTCAATATTGCTCTTCAAAAGTTCAATATCAGCCTCAGCTCGTGATTTTTCTTCACTCATTTTGATTAGCATGTTAGAACGCTCTTGGAGTGACCTCGAAACAGCAGCATTCTCAGTTTCAGACCTAAGGAGTTCTTGGTCTAAGGTATGAATCTTTGCTTCAAGTTCGAATTTAATTTTGTCCCACTGTTTGGTCTTTGTGAGCACAACATCTTGCAATTTCTGTTCATGCTCCTCCTTCAGGTTTCTTATTTGCCGCATGCACTCTTTAAGAGCACCATCCAAATGCGATGCCCGATCTTCAGCAGTTAACTTTGAAAGTGTCACTGTTTCTAGATGATTTTTCAGTGCCAAAGCTTCTGCTTCTGCCTTTTCCCAACCTGCAGCAAATGGAAGACCATTAAGAAAAGTTCTTGCGATAAAGAACCTTTATAATTATAGATAAATCAGAAATGAGCAAAAAAATTTTATTCATTGAGGTTAATGTGATAGATCAGGTATTCCCAAAAAAAAAAAAAGTGACAGATCAGATAAGCATTTTACCTGAAACAGCTTCTTCAGCGACTTTAGCATGCTGTTTCACCAAGTTTTCCTTTGTGATCATCTCTGAATTTGCAGCAGACAGCTTTTCGTTTAATTCCTTAAGCTGATCCTCTAGTGTCTGAACTTGTTGTTCATATGTCTTCACTTGATCCTCCAATCCAGTTAGATGGGTGTATGATTCCACCGAAATTTGAACATAGTTGAGTTTTTTGTAGTTATCCTGCTCATGTAAAAAAAATACACAGCCATAAGTAAATAAATTCAACTAAGCTAATGAACTCCCAGATCGTTTAACGTGGCAGTGTGGCAAGACAATTAGACAGGTGTGTGGAACTATGGCTTAAGAAGTCTTCAATACCCATTTAAAATCTCCCACATATATATACAGATAGAAAAAGATAAACCATAGTCTTTTCCATTACTCTTCCAAAGAGACAAAGGAAACAGTAAGGTAATAGAAGTGACACTTGACATTCTTTTTCCAGAAACTAAATGCTTATCTTTTTTTTTTTTTGCAAATTTTTTAGATACTAAATCTTCAATTCACATATCACCCATACAGTAAGCCCCGTGAAATTCCTTAACATAGTATCATCATGGTAAGATTTCCTAAATTTGCACAAATATTCAGTCTCTTGGCATACTATATCATAAACCATCCATTAAAGATGACAACACTATTTTCCTACATGAGTAAAACAGGGAATGGCAGGGGGCGTTGCGGCGGCAAGAAAAGAAGGGTCATAATTTAGCAAGCAATTATAAAGTTCAGTTACACATTTCACCAAATTGCTTGAGCCCATAACAAAGAATTGATTGTGTAAATATGATAAAAAAAAAATGAGAGAGAAAAACAACACTGATTGAGAACCTTTGTGTACTCAATCAAATTACCACATATAATATATGTGCATCCATTCCAATAGAGATGACAGATTAAGAAGACTCATAATTTAGTAAGCACACAAGGCTTTATTACAGCAATGTACTAAATTACTTGAACCCCTAGCAAAGAATCAATCATGTCAGTATGATAAGAAATGCAAAAGAGACAATGAAGGTAAAAAGTTTGTTTTCATGCAAATTTATAATGGTAAATTGCACATACATGTACTGTAAACACCACCACAAAACGGAGGTATTAAATCAATACTGGTTGTAGTTGGAGGAGGAGGAGACCAATGATAACCAATCAACAATGGGAAGAAGATAGAGATCGAATTTTGTAGAACATCATTAGATGCAAGTAAGCAAGGATTGACGCAGGTATGAGGAATATACCTTCTCTGCCTGTGCTCCACTTGAAGCCAAAGTACCACCAGAATCTGTTGCTGCAGCTGCTTTCTCAGTCTTATCAGATGATTTTTTCTTCCAGGGCCAACTTCGACGGTCCATTGCAGACTGCAAATGCATTTTAAGCATTAACAAAATACACAGAAAAAAAAAGAAAAGATATATATGTAAAAAAGAATTGCACTGAATTATCAAACTAAAATTAAATCAAATAGGAAGCAAGAATTAGAAAACCCACTTTAAATTGCTAAGCAGTGCCAGAGTAATGGGGAAAAGGATACCAGTGCATAGAGTACTATTATCTCGATTCATGAGCTTCCATTTTAAGAGTGTTCAAGGTTTCTTATTAACTCAGAAAACCTCAAAAAACTTTAACTTGATGAAAGCAAAGAACCTAATATCTTCATCACTTTCTAGATACATAATTGGGATTTATCCATTTCAAATTTTAACGAAGAAAATGACATGAGATTCAGTCTTTGTTTATTTCGCAAACTATACAAAATAATTTATAATGCCCAGGATGCTGTAGCTTCCTTTTGTAATGGTAATGCCAAGTCTAAGAAAAAAACAGAATCCTAAAAGAATGAAATGAAAAAACAACTTCAAAATCAAAAGAAGTGATAAGAAGAGCATCATCAAGTTATTTAACTGCGGAAAAGATTAAAAGCACAAGATGTTCAAAGTAGAAATAAAAGTAGAAAACAAACAGTGGATGCGCAAGCTTACAGTTAACTGCGATGAATGGATTGTATAAAAAGTAAAACAGTTGTTTCTGAATCCACTTCATTAACAACCAAGGAGGATAGGAGAAAAAATTAAATGAAAATTACGATTACATAGCGTTCATAAGATTCACAACAGATAGAAGGAAGTAGCAATTAGCAAATCAAAGTAATTAAGATTTTTTTTTCCCATCATCCCCCCACCCAAAAAAAAAAACAGAGAAAGAAAGAAAAACAGAGGAATTAAATGTTTTCCACGATATGAAGTCCCTAAAATCCAACAAGAAATCACAAAATAAAATGGCATGCATTATCATAACTTTAATTTTCAGATAAAAATCAGCAATTTATTGTGGTTGAAATACTAAGACCATCAAAGTTTTGAAGGTTCCAATTAAAGTATACGGAATCAGAAGGTCCTGCATAAAGCAGAGATCTAATCAACTCAATATATATAAAAAAAAAATCTTAAAATATCATAATTCAAAGATGGAACCAAACATAATCAACCACAAATCTTTTCAGAAAAAAAAATGTAAGTATATTAATCAAAATTTAAGTTGAGGAAGGAGTGATAGAGTGAGTGGATTAGAAAAAATGCACAAACTGGAATATATCAAGAGCAAAGGTAAACTCACAACATAACCAGTTTACTAAGCAACAAAAGTGAAGAGCAGAGACCAAAGCCCAAAGAAAGTTATCGAAACTGCTGCCTTATAAAAAAAAAATGGAGGAGCCATTTTAGCTGTGCATCTGCTTCAGCTAAAATGGCCACAATTTTACCAGATCAAAACTGGAAACGCATAAAATTGGAAAAAGGAAAAACTTGAAATGAAAGAAACCGAGAAGAGATTATATTGAGAAAAAAATAGGAAAAGAAATCTCTTGAGAAAAAAAATAGGAAAAGAAATCTCCCTCACCGACAGCGAGAGAAAAACAAGTAAAATCTTCAGTTTGACAAAAAAAGCAACTGTCCAAAATGAAACCAAATATTGTTTTCGAAAAGATCATCACAAACAAACGGATTATTCACGCTAACCTCAGTGGTTCCCTCTTTATTCCCTATCACACCGTTTTCACCTACAAACTAAGAAATAGACCTGTAAGGCAGCATTAAGCGTATTCTTGACAGAAAAACTAACTCACCAGTTCAAAATGTAGCTTCTGATTGGATACGGATAAGGAGTGGATTTAACACTCGCTCACTGGATTACTGTAATCTAAGAGATAAATGTCGATCTAAAATTAGGAATTTGAGATTGTGGAAAATGGAATGGGAGCGGTGGTGACGAGGTAGAGCCACCGTGGTGGTGGTAGTGGAACCAGGTGGCTGAGGAAGTGGAAATATTCGGTTGTCTAAAACTATCACTTAAAAGGCAAGACGTTGTAAAAGCTCCAAATCTATCAACTTTAAATTATTTTTTTTTTATCAAATTAAAAAGTTAAAAAGAAATAAATTAAATTAGAATAAAAAATAAGAAATGGTTATTTTCGTAGGAGCGTTGATTGATGAATTGACGGGTTTGCCCCTTGAGATTCACAAAATGGCGGACGACACCTCAGCGATTTTGCTAGAAGCAATAGCTGCGCTTAGCTGTATCCGACATTTACAAAGTTGCGCGCTCGTTTGTGTGCATTGTCTCTGTATACGTTACGATTTTGGACCACCGTCACAGCTCATAATCTCAAAGTGGTGTAGCCTCGCCATGTGCTTCCACAACTTGTACATCTCATACATAGTAGCATGTCAACCGTTGATCAATGTTACGTTGCGTTCCTTTTGATTCCCGTTTCACTAACCTGGCCCACTGTGACAAGTTGATTCCTACGGAGATTGTAGGATCATAATTACTTAAGCTACATATCCTAGACAACATAGGCAATGCTGTACCTAATCCATGGACTTAATAATAAATTATCTGCCTAATCTCTCTTGTTCACCAAAAATAAATAAACAGTAATAAATATGGCTAATATATTTATTGACTTAAGCCAAATCCCAAAACAATTTAACTTAAAGATTTTCTATTTTTGACATCAATTTGTAAATTGGCTAATTTGAATGCACAATTCAAGTCACTTAAGTGTCATATGTAACCCATAAATTGAGAAGTAAGAAGATAATATCTGTTAGACTAATATTTTATTCCACTGCAGACAATCAAATAATATTATAAATAGTAGCCAAAAACATTTATTTCCATACAGCATAATCCATGGTGGTAGGTGAAAATTAAACAAAAAAAAATGTATTTGCATTTTTTTATTGTTGTTATTTTTACAGAAGAAATAACATTGCATGTTCAACGATGCTTCGTTGGAACTCATTTAGTTCAACATCTCATATATATCATCCTCCACACATTTATCTCCCACAGAAAAGCCAAGTAATAAATTGTAAATAAAAAACTGTGTGGACAAAATCAATCCCAATAATGAATTGATTTGTTCCATGCATGTATTTAGAAGCTAATATAGAATTGATTGATTATAGATTATTTTGGTTTATAATATTACTAGTTTTTATTTTAACTCGTGACAGTAAAGCTATGATGATGATATAAAGGAAAACGACGTGCAGGGCTGGTTTTCAATTTCACCGATGGTAACGTACCGCGCGTATCTATTTTGATAAAAGTTGGTGAGTTGGTTTGGATGAAAGAAAGAAAGAAGAAAAAGGCAGGATGGAAAATCATACATACAAACAGACTAGAAGAAACAAAGTATGTACAGGTAGCAATGTTTCTTTCAACGACAGTAGCTCAAGATCATGCCGTTTTTTGAGTGCCTGCAATGATTTTGACACCAACTCGTACCAGATGCAATTTTCCATCCTAAAATAGTTCCTCCGTTGTTCTAAAGTCCTTTTTTTTACTTTTTATTAGAACTGTATATATCTTCTATCTGGAGTTTTGTCTGTACATCTGAGAGCCTCGCTCTTGGACGTTTTACTACGAAATAAAATAATGATCTCCTTGTACTGCTTCTGCTTTCATCAACAACTGCGTTGGCAAAAATTATTCATTTTCGAGTGTTTTTCGTATTTATTCAATTTTTTTCCTTTTTCTTTTTATCTTCACATATTTGGTCATCTCTTGTGCTGCCCTTCCCGTATTGAAACCTATATCTGAATGTACCCAATATATATATATATATATATATTTGAGAAAAAGTTGAAGTGAATAAAGAATTTCTTATGTCCATCGAAGAGGAAAAAAAAATAGTGATCTCTATATTTATTATTAGGATTTGACGTAAATTTTTAATGAAATTTAGAAAAAAAAATAGTTTTATTTGAGAGAAATATTTGCAAAGTTATTTATAATTGAATTTAGATTTTATTAAAATATGAATGGTAAAAGACTCTTTATTAATAAAAATAATTGTAGAAAAACTTATTTAATTGTTGTTATTAATGAGAATAGATTTTGGTCATTCAAGCAAGAGACTTGACAAAGTAATAATAATAGTTCTTATTTATTGTTGTGGGAGATTTTTGTCAATTGATGTTGGTGATTGTTGATCGATAAAGTTAGAAGTAGTAAATATTATAGCTATGTTTATAGGAGGATGAGAGAATTATTTTAGTTGCTGTAAGTTGTGTAGATTGTATTATTTTAGTTGCTATATGTTGACCTACTTAATAAAAAGACACTCATACATTATTAAAAAAAAGAAACCATAAAAAGATTATTGTGTTAGTTTGTTGTATTTTTTAATATTTGCACATTTTTTATGATCTCATCATGTGTAACATGGATGCGTAATCATAAATTTTATCATCTTGGCACTCAACATAAATGGATCACAATTTTTAATTAGTCATCTTACTTTCCAAGAACTCTAAGGTATAGAGAAAAACCTTTAACGCCAAGTTAATGGCAATCGAATTTGCAATTTGCAAAATTTTGTTCCAATATCTGAAAGATAAGAATAAATCTATTTAGACTATGATAAATAAATGCAATTTGTCATTACAACTGATCATCTAACTACTCTTGGGAATTGAAGTGACTTGGGCATTTCTTTGATATTAATATAATTAAGGTTAACCTCTACTTATTAACCAATCCATAAAACGAATATATGACTTGTACATTTTTTTTTTGGACAATAAAAAAGTTAACACACGTATAAGAAGGGAAAAGATAGCATATAAAACACCACACGTATCACTCCAAAAGAATATGACTGCTATATTCATTACTTGCAATAAGGAACACGTTAATCGTCTGATAGCAGCCCGTCATAAAAGAAACCAAAAACAAAATTTGTTTAGAGCAATCTTAGTTACAAAATTACAAGTACTAGCATAACTAAGCATTAAATAACAACAAATCATATAAGACAGTAAATATTAGTGTTAGCATGCAAAACAAATAAAATCACAAAATAAGATGAGAAATTTGTAATAACTTCATTTTTTTTCCTCATTTTTTGTTTGGGTACAACAAAAATTCGAAGCTGGATTAACTAGGGATGAGCATGAATCATATACATACCTAATTAGACCGATTAATTAAACTGAAAAATAATTAAATTTAAAAAGAATTGAAAATGAACAAATCGATCCGAATCGTAATATTAATTTGTGATTGTACTAATTATTAATTTTTATTTGATCTGAATAATCGAACCAAATTGATTCGAACTAGACCGATCCAAACTATTATTCAAAACCTCTATATATATATATACTATTTTTTTATAATTTTCAATTTTCAATATATGTGCATATATGAATTTATTTTAATTACATATATATTTTATTTTTAAAAACATATGTATATGACATATATATGTAGAAATTTTAATAAAAAATTAATTCATTTCGAGACAGATATTTTTTTACTTTAATTTGATACTATTTTTTTATTTTTTAAATAATTAATTTTTAACCTAACTTCAGAGAATTTTAAATAATTGGTTTAAAACCGGACCCATAACGATGAATGCATGCTACTGTTGTTTTATTTTGAGGGGTTACATACAGTTGCAAAGCAACGAACAATTAAAATTCCAAGGTGCCAAAAAAGTCCAATCAGGACTGTTCTTTTATCTGACCTTTGCTTCACTAGTTCAGTCTTTCAACAGCGTCAGCCTGCTGCCCGAACAGAAAATCGTGTCCTTTTCCCATTGCTTTGTTTAACTATTTTTTATTGTTCAATCCTTGCGGTTGTGATTGGATCAGTTTCTCGCACGTCTTTTCTCTTGGAGGACGGCTGTGATTCGATTGGCACTGTTAATTCTTGGCTTCTTCGATCGCGACGTCTGACGCTGGACTCCGCAATCGAAATTTCTATTCATTTGTTCAGTGAAAAGTAATATTTTTTAAAATTAATTCATAGAAAATATTTTTATATGAGTTTTTTTTTATAGCAATAGTTAATTTAAGTAAAATTTTATATTAATTTTAATAAATTTATGAATTTGTTATAACTGGTTTAAGTAATTATTTATTGTATATATATATGTGTGTGTGTGTGCTGGATAATAAATTTATTGAGGACGAATTGTAAGACAACAGATCAGCAAGATTAGACATCCCAAGCAATTACAGCCGTGAGATTGCACAATTTGAGATTTATGCTATGGCTGAAAATCATGTGAGGAAAGAAAATAAAGAAAAAAAATAAATTTTATTTTTTTAATTTTTCTTCCTCATATTTGGATACAAAGAAAAGAAAAAAATAATTTTATTTTTCTTTGGAAGAAAACTAAAATATTATTGTATATATTTTCTATTTTATCCTTTATTTAAAAAAATAATTGAATATATAATTATATTGTATAATGATAAAAAAGACAAATATTTTATATTTTAATTGATTTTATATGAAATAACAATTTATATAATGATAAATATAATGTCAATACTAAAAAAAATCTAACATTAGTTTTTTATATTTCAAATATTAAAAAAAATTTATACATTCAATTATATTTTTTAAATATTAAATATTAATTTTTAAATTAAACGTTAAATGCTAATATTTATCAAATATTATTTTTTAATATTTTAACATTCAATCACTAAATATTAATGGGTAAATGTGAAATTAAAAACGCACTAAATAAAAAATTATAAGATTTTGAGAAAATTAATTTCAATTTAAAATTTTAGATAAAATATTTTATTAATTTTATAATTTAAATTTAGTTTATATTTATTTTAAATTTTAAAAATAAAATAACTTCAATTCATTATAAAAATCTTTTTAATCTCTTATATTTAGTGTTGATTTTATATTTATGAGCAAAATAGTAATTTTATAAAAATTATTTAATCTCTCATCTTTTCTCTTCATTTTGAAGAAAAAATAAAAGTAGAAAATAAATTATTTTTCTCTTATTTTCTTTTATTTTTTAAATAAAATAAAATTATTTATTCTCTTATTTTATATGTTTATTTCACTTTCTCTCTTTTTTACTGCATTAAAGATTTGTCACGTGGCAGTTTGACACTTGGGATAACTGAACTGCTCGAGGTGCGTGGATTGCACCTGCCAGACATCGGAAATAAGGTAATTGCATAAACCATTCCACTTTTTTTTTTTTTTTTTTTGGAAAAAAGATGGGGAAAGTGAGAGATATGCCAATCATAGTACAGCTCCTGGGCAATATTTTTTTTTAATTTTTAGATATGAAAATTTGTTTAAATATATATATGATAAATAAAAAATAATTTTATATTCGAAAAATTGAAGCTAAATGTAGTTTACTAAAACCACTGTTAGTATCAAGAGTGAATTTGATTTTCTATTCAAATTTCTACAAATATAAAAAGTGAATTAAAAATATAAAATTAAAAAAATAATAAAAAATAAAAATTTTTATTCTTATAAATTCAATCAGTTCATGATCGAAGTTTTTTTTCTCATAAATTCAATCAGTTCATGATCGAAGTTTTTTCATGATAATTTAATTAAATTAGAATGATGGTATAAAAATATAAATGCAAACTCTTTTTTCCTCGAGTTGGGACAAAAAAAAAACAAAATTCAATTATTTGTCATTCCATTTTATTTTTACAAATCAATGACATGAAAAATCAACAGTAAAGAAATTTGAGAAGACATAATTCTGACTGAGACAAACTATCACATTTATCAATAACCAAAGAAAAAAAAAGAAACTCAACACAACAATATATACTAGAAGTTGTTGAATAAACTTTATTTCCTCTTATCATTTTAGTGGGAGAGCATGAGAAATGATAGTGAGAGTAGAGTAGCCGATACCACAGAATTGCAAGGGTAAAAGGCATTTAAGTAAAGGATGGACCAAAATTGATATGCTTGCAACCAACAGACTCGCCAATTAAGATACCATACTACCCACCCACCTTCCTTCCAACGCTGATGATATCAGATTTTAGTAATTTGCAAAAAAATGGAGGCGCGTCTAGAAAAGTAAAAAGGGGAAGAAGTGTGGCAGAAGAACAGAATCCAATGGGCAGTTAAAAGGCCAAAAAAAGGAACAGAGGGTCCCCACGTACCCACACGTTTCTGCGCTCTGTATCGTAGGGACCACCTCAAATTTTGCTTTCGTTAGAAAGACAGCGACCACGTTTCACATAATCCTCATTATAGCTTACCCCTTAATTACTGAAACAGACAGCGTCGGCAGCGAGAAGAAGAAGAAGAAGAAGAAGACCTTCCACAACAGAACGCTAATTTTATCATTTTTTTAAAAAAAAGGGCCAAAATGAGGACAAAATATACAATCAACGCCTTGAATGCCCTTTTTTCTTGAACATTAGAAAACAAGTTCACAATTTTTGTAGGCTGCATATGTAATTCCAATGACGTTTTGTAGGATTTAATTGTAAGTTTTGTAGGCTGCATATGTAATTCCAATGACGTTTAACGTTTTGGTTGCCACATCAAGCTGATGAATTGCTAGTTTTTCTGTTTCTCTCCAATTAAAATTTTATATGATTATGAATTGCTAGTTTTTCTGTTTCGCTCCAATCCTTGAGAATGTTACTAATTATTATTATTATTAGATGGCGAAAGTTTTAATTAAGCCAATTAACATTCATTTTAGATTAATGAATTGATCTAGTTTAATTTAAGCTATTGACTGTTTTTATCCTTGATTATGTTAATAATGATTAATACAGTTTACGAACATTAATCACTTACCTGTCAAATGAATTAAAAAACAAAAATTCAGGATTGATGAGGAAAGAGGATAAAGGAGGTCGCTTCTTCAGGCCTCGGAAGCGCCTATGGGCTAAATGGAAGTTCCATTTGCCAGCTAGAATGATAGCATATGAAATGTATCGTAATCAAGCTGTGTCCATTTTATTTCTTTATTTGGGACGAGAAATAATAAATTAATAATGGAACAGAGAGTGCGTACAGAAGACAAGTGGAGAGGTCGCCTGTTAGTGACCAATAATATTAGAAACATGCTCGTACAAAAATCTTCACTCATCTTTGATGGACCATTGTGTTGTGCCTTATTTTTGTTTCCTCAACTTATTATTCGATAACACAATAACATTTTTGTTCTTTCCATCTACAAATGTCAAATCTATTCACAGATTGAGAAATACACTATAGTTTTGTATGTGTTTTTAGAATTCGGTTTATATTTACCAAATCACTTTCACACCGTATCGAATAATTAAATTTTAAAAAATTCAAATTCCATTGTCCTCGACTAAGTCTATTAAGTACATATACCTTTATTTTTAATTAAAAAAATATGTAAAACTTCAATGTAATACCTTTTTCGGATGATTGAACAGATTAAAGATAACTGTTTACAACATGGACTATATATTTACCATATGTACATAACTAAATGGTTAATTATAATTATCCAAGAATGTAAAAGAGTCGATGTTAAGCATGGAACCATAGAGAACAATCCTTATCCTCAAAAGTTGCAGGCACATGGATTATTTCGCAAGTTTTAGGCATGAAGGCCATGTGGAAAAAGTTTTCATAAACCTTCAATTTGGCAATGTTATTATTAATCTTGCTTAACTTCTACTTTTAAACCATGTTAATTGAATTATATACTCAAAAAAATTAATAAAATAAAATAATATGAGTTGGACATTCTTCTTGGGGTACGTTATAAATTTATTTCAACACAAGTAGTTGGTTCTCAAGATTGCTAAAAGTAATATAAGATTGATTTGATTAGTTCCCCGTTGTGCTGGGTGAACGAATAGATGGAGAGGGACACCAAACTTGATTAATTATGCAAAAAATTAGCATCTTAAACTAATGTCATACTGCTTTTCTTTTCTATTTTTTTCAAAAACATTACTGTATTTGATTATAAGAATATGCTAATTTTGTCATCAATTAACAAATATGTATTTAGATGGAGATTAGGATAAGAATACAAATATGTTTTCGTAGCTCATCATATGACAAACTAAAATTTAGAAGAATCACCGAAGTCACAAGTGGACCGACAGGCATTTTGACCTTTTTGTTTTTGTTATTTTGTTCATGTACAACTGTAAGGCTGAAATGGTAGTGGAGAAGCGATGAAGATAAAATGGGTAGGGAATGATAACAGTAGCCTTCCTCCTTGCCATCCAAAAATGGGCAGCATATGCAGATCATTAGAAGTGAACGGTGGCTTTGCAAAATGCCCTATACAAAATATAATAGCCTAAAATCCTTTGCTTTGGTGGTACGAAAGAATTTATTTTTATGGGGTATGTAAATGAAGAAGAAATTATGCCCTTTTGGAGGGACCCATGAGGCAGCTTTAGGCCACCTCTTCATGTCTTTACCCTTTTATTGTCAAAGCAAAGGGTTTTTTTTTTTTTCTTTGGATTCGATTTTCCCTTCGGTACTTCTCTAAGCCTCCTGCACCTTTTTCTTTCCTTCGCTTCTCTCCAGGGTGACCATGATTTTTCATTTCTTTTCATTTTCTATACTTTGGGTCTTGTAGTGATCATGGTGATGATGATCATCATCATATCTACTTCTTGTTGTCTTGTGTTTAAATTATGTCAACATTTAGGTAGTGTCATGTAGCTGTTAATTCCATTCCCAGTGGGGCAAACGTCCTTTTTTTTTTTTTTAACAATTAAGAAATTGAAAATAAGGAAATCATGATATAGGTATAGCTAATTAGGTTAGTGATTAGCATATTAAGCAATGAATTCCTCTTCTTATTATTAAAATAATATTATGTTCACTTACTCAAGCCTATCAAAGACAAATCATGTGTTTTTAGAACAAAAGATTTCATAAGACCCAACAAGTTGTGAAACGTGAATACCATAAGCCAATTTACAATGTAAGAAATTGTTCTTTTTCATTCTTTTCTTTTATAGGATGTAAGAGGAGAAGAGAAGTAGTCTCATCTGAGCTGGTTGGTTAGGTTGCAATAACTTATGATGGGTCCAAAGCAAGAAGCTTGGGGGTTTCCAATGAATTTGGGATGAGATTCGGTGGTAACAAATCCTTGAGCTAAGTTTACAAAAAAATAAATCCATAATTTATAAAAAATAAATTTATATTTTACTGATAATAAATCTATAATTTATAATAAAATGAATATATTATTTAGAAAAAAAATGAATCACGATTTACTAATAATGAATTTATAGTTTATATTAAATAAACATATTGTTTAAAAGAATAAACATGCATTTTACTAAAAATGAATTTATAATTTATAAAAAATGAATATATAGTTTATCGATAATAAATCTATAATTTATACCAAAATGAATATATAATTTACAAAAAATAAATATACTGTTTATTGATAATAAATTTATTGTTTATATCAAAATAAACCTACAATTTACAAAAAATGAACTTATAATTTACTGATAATGAATCTACAATTTATATTAAATAAACTTATAATTTACAAAAAATGAATTTACAGTTTACAAAAAATGAATCTACAGTTTACAAAAAATGAATTTATAATTTATACCGAATGAAGTTATAATTTACAACAAATGAATATATATATTTAAAGTAATCAACTTACACCAAGTAGCAAATAAACCACAAAAATCATTTAATAATGTTAATAATATTAAACATAAATTAATATAATATAATATTTAATATTATATGAAAATAAAATTATATTAATATAATATTCAATATCATAATGTAATAATATAAATTAATTAACATAATAATATAAAATTATATAAAATATTTCTGTATAATTATATATAATAACATAAATTATATAATTATAATAATATAATATAATATAATTAAATAATATAAAATAGTTATATATTGTATTAATATAATTATATATAATATATAAAAACACACAAAAATCTCATTTATAAAAAATGAAAAAAAGGGAAAAAGAAAGAAATGCTAAAAAGTTGTCTATGAAATGTAAAATGTGGAGCGCATCCTTTTTTTAAATTTTCACATGTGTTATGAATTACTGATCCATATTATTATATATACAAAGGTTCATAATATAACAACTCAAGAAAAATAGATAAGAGGTAATTTACCAATTAATTCAGTGCTACTCAAGATTAGCTCATAAAATTATGAAATTATTATCCTAAAAAAATAATATTTTTAAAATTAATTGAAATTTATTTGAGATGCATACTCGTAATCTGCCAGTGTTAGTGTATATATAAAACAACTCACAGATAATTGGCTTGCATATCTGCTGTTGATGGGTCTCATATAATCAAATCAATGCAAAGCTCCTTACTTCTAATTTGAGGTTAATGATGAGATCCATTGATCCTTGCCATGTTATCTGTTTCAGACAAGTGAGTTTTACATCATGGTCATTTTCTCTGTCGCAAAACTGCGGTGCGTCATAAGCCGAACCACTTCAACTAGGAACTCTTAATTTCATGTTTTGGTTACTCTACTATAGAAATTATAATATGGGATTTCTTTAATTATCGTGAATTTCAATAATAAATAGAATATTGACACCAACCAGCAAAATATTATTTGCAAAAAGATTATAGCATTAATAACCCCCTAATCATTCTTTAGCATCACTTTTTACTTCAGTGTTAGAGGTAATAAAGTAAACATTTTATATTATTGCTGGGTTTTACTTTAATTGACCTTACTAATTATGACCCATGATTATTTAATTGAATTAATGCCCCTCTTGAACATAATTAATTGACACTAATCCAAGTTTTTCAGAATCCGGACAAACTTTTTTCTTCTTTTTTATATAATCATTATAATTAAGGATATTGAAAAGAATAGATAATGGAATATCACGCATCATCATACATTGTCTTTAATTGGATGTATATAACAAATATAAACGCCTCGTTCTGTTCATGTAATGTGCAATCAATCATTCTTCATTCATGAGCGTCACCCATGGGACCTCAACAGAAAACTTTGAATGTTTCTGCTAAAATCCATATCTAAAATTCTGAGCTGCTGCATGCATAATCCAAACTCGTCGCGTTCAGAATGTCCTTAAGAGGCATGCTTCATAGCTATAGCCTTTATTTCTGTCACAAAACTAATTGTAACTTTAAAGATTGTTGTTTTGCATGTGGAGGTTACAGTAGTTAGTGGGTTTGTCATGCATACCCTGCAAAACTGCAGTTAGCTATACACGTTTCTGGTTCACATGAAAACTATGGGTGAGCTAACAGGCGGATCGGTTCGATTTTTTACCAAATTTTAATAAATTAAATTTTTTATATTTATTTTTAAAAAAATTAAATTAACCGAACTGATTAAACCGAAAGTTATGTGTCAATAAATCAAACCAAACCGATCTTATAAAAGTTTGTTTCGATTTGTTTCAATTAAATTATATGTATTTTAAATTTGGTTCGATTCAAATTGATTTGATTTATTTATTACTTTGGTTAATTTAGTTTTTTCAGTTTTCTATCTGAAAAACAGAATCAAAAACTGAGTTTTTTTAAAATTATAACCTAACAAACCAATTTTATTAAAAAGTAAATCCAACAGAACCGAATCAATTCGGTTCGATTAATTTTTTTGATTCGATCCGATTTTTGCTCACTCTTACCCCACACAACCTATTTCTCCGTAGCCCATACCCTTTTTTTTAATTAAATTTTTTATGAAATTAATAATGTTTTAATTTTTGGAGATAAAGGGTAACATAGTGAAAATTGGGCCTTTTTAACTAAAAGTTTCAAGTAAAATAAACAAAATTTTTTTTTTGGCTAGTGTCACTCTTTTCGTTGTTCAAATATAAAATATTTAAAATGCGTATCAATCATTCAACAATTAGTTATAATACATTACAACAAATTAAAAACAATTCATTAGAAAAAGTTATTTGATTTTTTATTTAAATTTTAATTAAAATTTGAATTTAAAATCTTTTAATTTTAAAGATTAATTTTATTATTATTACCAAACTAAAGACTCATGGTTTTTTTTTTAATATAATTTTAAGTCGGTCATCGTGTCCACTAACATCTAATCATTGTGATTTTGAGCAAGTGGTAAATTTTGAGCAAGATCTAAGTTGGAGTGGCTTAGCGTCAAGTGTGAAGATGAAATATGAGCAATTGATAGTCCCCACCGAAGAATGAGCAACTATTTAGTTAAAAGTATTTCTAGCCATAACAAGCAACACCTGTATTCCTTGTGCCCTTATTTCTTCTCCAACAACCGGCAATGTGATTAATACTGTCCTCCTGTCTGTTCAACTCTTGTTCAAAACGAAAATTGACAATTAGAATAAAATCCAACTTTCTAAGTAATATACGTTTATTTTATTTTTCAATAAAAAGGTTGACATTCATGATGAGCTAATTGAAACTTAAGCCTATGTACGAGAAAGGTTCATTAGGCCCATGTATGAAAAACGATAGTGCCACCTAAAGGAGCAAAGCTCATTTAAATAAGAGGCCCATACGAGAGTATAAAAGTGTGACGCTCAACCCATAAATAAAGCTCTTCATTAGCTGCAAATATCATTTTTTATAGGACTTTGTTCTTAACGCTGATCACTTGAAGCCCTAATAACAACGCCGGATGTTTCTTGTGCTTGGAATTGGGCTCATTTGAATCCCACCCAACTTTATCGACAGTGGCATATTGTAAATACTATATCAATCTTTGGGATTAAAGAAGAGAACAAAAAAAAAAAAAGCATAGTAGTGGAGACCGTATTCATATTGCTAGATGGGTTGACAAGTTAGCCGAAGAATATAATTCTTGTTTTTCCCATCCTAATAACTCTGTTTCTGTACAGTCTGTGGAGCTTGAAGAATCAAGGGAGCCGCAGGACCTGCATTTTCGAGTTACTGTGGCTGCTAAAGACAGCTCTAAGTCTGCTTTCCTGTCATGGTAAGGGACAAGGGTTGCTAATGGATGGGATCACATGCTGCAAGCAGGTAGCCTCCAAAGATGCTGCAGATGCTGAAGCTTTGGTTCTTGGTCTCCAGCTAGCTGAAGAAATGGGACTTCTGGTTTTTCTATTTTTTCCTATAACAGATAGATTATCAATGTTATTTTGAACTGTAATGTGGAGGTCGGGCATTTTTGGACTAGTTTACCGAGCAAGGGAGAGACTTCTCCATTTTAATTATGTGTGTATCAGGTTTATAACTAGGCATGGGAATAGAGCTATCAATTGGTTGGTAGATAATTTGTTAAAGGAAAGTCTCTCCTTCAGCTTTTGTTCTTTGTTGCTTTCCTCTTTTTTTTTTTTTGGTTGCAGTTTCTTTCATTTTCTCTGGAACCAAACAAAGAGTAAAGTGAGTAGTTATTATTATTACTATTTCTATTTAAAAAACAAAAAGTGATAGAGTTTGATTAGTAGAGAATAAGCATGCTGTATTTCTTGAGTTTTCAACTCGATCTTATCTTTTTTTTTTTTTCCTTTGTTGTTGCTTTCATCGCACCCAAAAAAAAAAAAAAAGGTGTAACCCAAAGCACTAGTATATATATAAACAAATATAATTTGGTGAGAGATTACTGATCCAACTTCGATATATCCAAAATGATCTCATTGCCTCTACTAACACTAACAACTAATCCATCTTAATATATCTCATTCGCTTTAAGTATTCGCAAATGCACAAAAAAGAAAAGAACTGTTACGTGGTATCAGTATACGTGACAAGAAGATAACTAGCTTTCTTAATCTCCATTTTATCCCTTATTATTAAATTAAAGTTCTGTTCTTGTAATTTACCTTATCACTAGTTATCACTTGAATCGAACCACAAGAAGAGCGTCCTAACTTCTAAAGAAATGAAAGGAAAGCATATCTAAGTCTAGCAAAATCTGATCCTGATTAATTATTCCACCATTAATCAAAAGTTTATTTAGGCGCAACACCAAAGATTTCACGAGTAAAAACATTGGAGGAAAGTGAACGTTGCGCACTACTTCTGGTTCTGCTACTTCCAGTACAAAATTGTGCCGGTCGTCCCCCATTTCAAGATCTTTGATTATTGGCAGACCCAAAAAGTTATAAAATGATTAAGACAGCCATTTTCAAAAGCTGTGGGGAATTTGGAGTCAAAAACTTCACATGACACTGCATTTCTAAACTGGTGTAAGGGATTGTCCCTTTCCACAAATATTCAGATTGCCCTTTGCATGTGGTGGACCGATGTTGTCATGGGAACTTAAGATAATGGTTTGCGGCCTCTCACCGGCCAAGATATGCCAACCATTCACAATTTTTGAAGTTTTCATTAGTAAGAATTACGCATTTTTTAATGATTTTTTATATTCAGTTTCTCAAGTGATTCGTAGGTTATCCACTGAAAATATTTGTGGTATGGTAGAATTGTATAAATCAGTTGATGACAAAAATCTATTTTAAAAGGGAAAGATATTTGGTGTTTCATAGTGTAAGATTTACGATGTTGTGAATAAAAAAACAGAAAGAATCCAAAATATTGATCAGATGCACGAAACTAGATGCTATATAATTTGAAATATTCCAGTTTTGACTGACCAAATCAAACCCGTCATGGGGCAGCGGCCTTCCGTCAATTGAAAACTGACACGATTATTACTACCTCGGTTTTGATTTCTTCTCAACTTATTCTTATTAGTGTGACTTGCTTCACTTGGAAGAGGAGCCACGCCTCTTGGTTGGCCCATGGAAAAGGTTGGAGTAGGTCAATGGTCAATGACATGATATAATTATACCACTAAAACAGTTTGATCTACTAGTACTGACTGACTGGTAGTACAATGGGTTGTTAATTGTTTAAGTTGTGGAAAAAAAAAAACAGCCTTACTTTAGATGAAAATAATTATTCCAGCGCACTCATTTTGGTTCTCAAACCAAAAGGAAAAGTCAATGTTCCATCATTTTAAAATCTCATTAAGCATCACTTCTTTAGGGTAGGGGGGTCCTACAGAAAGCAGCGGTCGCATGCCAGCCGTTTTTCTTTTCTTTTCTTTTTTTTTTTTTAAAAAAATTTTTAGTACACTACTTCATCTAAATAATAATGTTTTAAATAATACTAACAATCAACATCTATATAATTTAAATACATATAAATTTTATATTAAAAATTTAATATCATAATACAAATAAAGCAAAGATTCACTACTAATAATGATTAAAAAAAGAGAATGTTATCAGTCGGGGTATGGAAGAAAGCGGTCCTTATGGCTGTTGCATTATTTAAATACAAATAGATTGAAATTCACGCAACACGTCTCTATGCTATAAAACGCTTCAAGTAAAAGGACAAACCAAGTTGAATCAGATGAAGCAGAGCAAATAACTAGTAAGAGTATTTTCTTTCACGTGGGATCGATGCCATTATCAACCCCCTACAATGCCTACCATTTTTATAAACCCCAATATAGACTCACTATTTTTCAAAATTATAATGTTCGTATTATATTATTTTGATTAATTAAAAACATTGTTCAGGAAATATTTGATTGTAAGTAATTCTTGCTGCAAATTCTCTACAAATTTTTTCATTGATAAATAAGTTGAAGGATTTACAAAAGTAATAATCAGTTCTTCCCCTCCGGCTTTCATTTCAAATCTTTAAACGCTTTTGCCTCCACTCCGATTCGAACCCGGGACGACTCGATGGACAACTCGGCCACCCCTTCTTGCCGTCTCCATGCATACTCCGGAGTTAATCAATACCTACTCACTCGCTTCAGTAACTCTCAACCCAATTAAACTAACAATAAAAAGATCCTCTCAGAAAAAAAGCAAAAAAAAAAGGAACTCTTCCCCTACACCCACCAACTTACCTCTTTCGTACATGGTAAGTAAAAAAAAAAAATTCCATGAATCAGGGGAACTCAACTGTGCTTCTATAATTTGAACTCCACGAGCTCGGACTGAGTCGATCCCGGGTCAGAAACAGAGTCTTTCTTTATTAATTTTCACAGTTGGTATTTGCGTTTACCACAATGTTTTATCCGCGAATCCATTAAGCAACGGTCGAGATTCTGTCCAAAAATCAAGCTTACTCCTAATTCCGACGTGGCAGTGCCGCTGGAAATCTTCCAGATTCGAGAACCGGGTCGCATTCCCGGACTCGGATCTCGAAATGTACCGGATTATTTCCTCAAACACCGTCTCGTCGCATGGAATCGCTAGCGGGCCTTGGTTGCAAAACCCGTACTCTTCCTCGGCTTGCACTAGAAGTTTCTTGAACACGGGATGGTTCAGGTACGTAGCTCGTATCACAAATCTCCTGCAGCTGGTCCCCACGCAAACCGCCACGTGTCCGGCAGGCACATCGGCCGGTATGCGATTGGCTGACATGCGTGCTTTGTTCCTCCACCGTCTGAGCATTTGTCGAAGCCTAACGATGTGGCGGATTTTGCTGCTTTTCCCGAGCCCAGCTGACATTTTGTTGGAATATGTTTCACTTGGGCTTGCTGTCGTTTTTAGAGCTGAATGAGAGAGGAAAGCTTGGGTGGGGGGGCCTTTGGACGTTGGGAGGAAGTAGGATTATATATAAATGGGAATTGGAAATACCCCTTGGTTTTGGAGATAATTACAAGGTTAGTGTCTGCTGTTGCTGTAGCAAAAATGAAAGGGCTGGACTTTGGCATGTAATGGGGATTTTTAACTTTGAATAATGTATGTGCATTTGCACGATAATAATCAAACAACTGAACATATGATACGTATATATAAAATGTGAATAAAACTAAAAATGAAATCTAATATTTATTTGAGGGTTTAGATATTATTGCAATTTTAAAGCAAGATTTTTTTTTTTTCAGTATATTGCATGTAGGCATGGAGTTAATGATATGAAAACTTTGTCATGTGAGAGTGCAAAGTAGAGATGAATTGATGGTTATTTTTCAACTTAATTAGTATACGCATAAAATGATTGTGGCTTTATGCTTTATCCTTTCAATTAATAGAAAGAAATTGATGACTTGAGCATGCCTTCATTCTTAGAGTCCAATTATACTCACTATAGCATGGTTTTTTATTTTAATAGTAAAAAAATATTGATGAAATTTGAATTGTAATATTCATTTCTAAAGAATCTCATATTATTATTAGACTATGACGTCAGTTCGTAGAAATTGATTTCAATTAAAATATATGTAAGTTATTTATTTATTTTTAGTTTTATTTAAAATAATAAATAATTATACATATTAATAAAATTATTATTTAAAAACTTATAAATAAAACTAATTATGAGATCTCACGTACTAAATTTTTTCTAGCATTATCTAATTCGTTGCGTTGGTATTGGGCAAAAAGTTTACGACATGAAGAGAAGCATTCTTCCCGATAGCCCTTCAAATGTCAAGATAATAATACTCACTTTGTCCACATATAAACAATAATAGAAATCATTATTTAGGTCAAATATATGTGCGCTACTAACTCTAGTTTATTTTTCTTACCCATGTGAACTAAGCTTAAGTTAATGAAAATCAACACAACACTCAGTTCAGTTTAAACAATGGGTGCATCTTTGAATCTTGGTGCCATACAACTATCAACTGCTCTATTATAGTTCTGTGCCCCTACAAAAACAAACGAGCAGTCAGAAACAAGAAGTTTTTAATCTGGTAGTTAAACTCCTTCAACTATCAGCTGCTCTACTATAGCTTATGTGCTTCACCCCTATATATCAGCGGTTATAAACAGGAATCTTTATCCTGCAAAGATTTTGAAGTTGCAAATCAACTTTGACTGGATAATATTATAATGGTTTATAGGATCTTAAAATGGTGAATTTAAATGAGTTAAATTATTTTTTTTTAAAAAAAAATATCTTTTATATTAGTTTTACATGTAAATCAATATTGAATTGATTCTTTGAGTGATTTAAAAAAAACACTTTAATAATCAGTCATGTATTTAAAATATTTTATTTTTAAATATAAATTATAAGAATATTGCATTCAAAATTGTATATTCTATTCATTTTAGTGCTGGCTATAAGAATTAAATCTAAATCAATAAAGTAAATATTTTTGTAAATACTTGAAATAACCCTTATTTTTAACTCAAGATCACAGTAAAAAATGGTGTTAATTAATTTATATATCCACAAACACAAAAACCCGCCAAGGACCGGACCATCTTGACCAAAAGGCACCCCGCGCGAACTATTTCTCTGACCCTTAAAAGCGCACGAAGTGGAGAAATGAAACTGGAACCACATGCAAAGTTGGCGCCTCTTTTACTTACAGGTGGTTCAACGTCAGGCCATTGATTCAAGATGCCTTTTATCTTCTCTCTATTATATATTGTTTTGCGTTAATTTATTTCTTTTCAAAATCCCCATTTTCTATTCTCCTGTATCTGACCATCGACCATGTGCAAGATGCCCCATCTCCCCATTTTTTTATTGCACCAAAACTAGCTTCCAAAATAGCCCCCCTCCCAATCCCTATACTGACCATGTTTTAGCATCCCAACCAATCAAAATTCACTCCACTTTTGCTTTAAAGAAAATCGATTTTAATAATCTCCAAATCCATTAGGTTTCACACTTTCGATCGGTCATCAAGATCAATCATTTTCATTATTGTTGTTCATTTATTCCCTCTCTCAACATTTCAACATACTACTTTTATGTTGTAAAGGGCAGACTCTTAGATATCAAAATTGAGAAATTTAATGAAATAATAATATGTCAGTAGCCAATTAATCTTGAAAATCAACTGCAGGTAAACAATAAAGCAAAGATCAGTCATTGAGAGAGCCCCTTTAATGGTCAAGATGGACCAATGAGGATTCATGAGTCCACCTGCATATCATGAGAAGTTGGATGCGTCCCCCAAAATGTAACAGTAGTTAGGAGACTAAGTACCCCACTTGTTAAGATTTAAGGATCACACACCATTTATTTCCATTCTTCAATGTTTTAACCAAATCAAATACATATCTACAGACCAAATGCATTATTAAGAAAAAATAAAAAGTATTCGCATGTGTAATTTATATATATGTATGCTAAGGCTTTGTGATTTTTCTGGGCTTGTTTTCTTCTTCATTTAAAATTTCATTTCTTTGTTCTATTATCCAGACAAAATTGTGGGAAGATATGCGGAATATTTGCAGGATTCAGGGAAGGGTATTTTGGAAATTATATCTCAAAAGCCAAGGACATTTCTGGCTTAAGGAAGCTAATATTTTTCATCGATAACAGGTGGCACTTTCGTGTTAACTCGATAACGTAAAATCTCGGTTCTCAAGGACACAGATGGGCCCCATGGATGCCAGCACCGAGCTGACACGTAATCAACTTCATGAGCTTGTGTCGATAAATGATGAATCGAATGTAGCAAAGAGTTCTCGTCTCCACAGTTAGCGAGGAATATCGTTAGCCCAGGTTATCGTCAGGGAGATGACATGGCACCGTCCATCTGCCTGGGAAGCTATGACCTAAGGAGTCATAAATTGGGAAGCAGTGAGTGAATAGATGGGCCCACTCCGTCCGAATGGGCCAATAGGGACATAATTTATGATGCAAAAATGTCAAATTGAGGTTAGTACTTTAGTAAAAAAGCGTCTAGGTTCGTAGCCGCTTAGTTGTACTGGGATGCATCACGGACCCACGGCTAGTCGCCTCCTTCTCGTACGGGCAGTTGCTCGTTTACTTTTTTGTTTTTTTAGATGATATTTTCAAGCTCAAAAGTATTCCAACATTTTTTAAAACAATTTTAATAATAAATAAAATATTTAAAAAATGCCAGTATTGTCATTTTTTTTAATTATTAATGAAATCAAAAGAGAAAAGGTAAAGGTGATTTACAATCAGAATGTATTTTATAATCAACCATACTCAGTAGTGACAATGTGCAGACTTGATAATTAATATGAGAGAGAAAGAAAAGGGTAATTAACATTAATGGAAGGGTTATAAAGTTAGACAAGCATGGAATATTGTTAATTATTACATATATTTGGAAGGTGGAAAGAGGACGTGTGTTTGCCATAATTTAGTCACAACAGAAAACTTTTCGTTGGCAGTTTGTAAGAATAATATACATATTATTATAAGTTGTTTGGGTATGGGGAATCTCTCCAATTTTTTAACTCTGTTATCCATTAAACTGCTGCATGTAAGCTTTAAGCTTTAATCAATCTAGTTAACCTTGGGGATTTAGGGCCGACCAATTTTATCTGTAGCTAATTGCATTACGTAGCTGGCACATGCTAAGCCAGGTAATGTTCGATTTAAGAAGCATATATACATATATTTGTTTAATTAGTAGCCAGCTTCTTTCAAATATAAGGTTATGGTTTTGGACTCTTGTTTCACCAATCTTTTGGCGTTTACCGAATGGTGTATTGGGAGGACGACACGTAGTAACTATATTACTTACAGGGTGAGTGTATATGTTGATGGAGTTGCCATGGTTGAGTACAGACCAGTGGAGATAACGCAAACGTGAGGTTGTCTTTAAGTTGAGACTCAGAGACAAAAATTACAGCTTAATGTGACAAAGAAATGGATATGACCGACAAGAGATAATATCATGTAGGTAGATAAAACTAGTGGAACTGGAGAAACACTCATTTTTCATATTGATTCATTTATGTCAGAAGATTGTATCCATGAATGCGTAAATTTATTAAATGTTTTTGAGAAATTGCTTTGCTTAATCGCAGATTTCATGTCTATAATAATGACAAGTAATTGAGTATTAATCTATATGAGTTGGTTTCATAATTACACAACCTTGACCTGCTGGAGTTGAGGCCATTTTAGTCTAGTCTTTGTTGGTGAGCATGATAATGATAACAAATACATTCTGATTGACTTGTTTCTGTTGGTCAGTCTCTGCTTTGGATTAATTTTTATTTTTGGTGCACTGAAAAAAAGATACATTTAAGATGTTTTCCTTCCTATGTATGTATGCTTTTGTTTGCATTAAAATTAAAAGTCCAATTTGGAATGAAATTTAATTTAATCGTATTGTGTAAAATAAATATTTCTATGATAATATATATACATACACCCCATAACCATAAAGTGTGACAAATTAATATTCCACAACTGTGGCAGCAGTATCATTCAAGCCTTCAAACAAGAATATGGCTAGCTAGCACCTGCTATCGTTTTCATTACAGCACTTTGTGCTTGCAGATCCCTCTATTACTAAATAAAATAAATAAATAAACCAAAACTAATAGGGAAAGCACTTTTTTTTTTTTTTTTGGTTTTTTGGTTAAAGAAGCAACAAGCGGCAGAACACATTTTTCTAGCTAATATGCAATCCAGTTAATAGATCAATTAACCATTAATGGTGCAAGTGAGAAAATGATATTGGAGCAGAAATTTATAATGGGAATTAATCATCTAAAAGTAGGCAATAAGTAAAAAAGATGGATGTGGTTGACATCTAGAGACGCAACATGTATGTATAAGAATTGTATCATCAATACTAGCTACACAGTCACGTAGGAAATGTTGGTCAAAATTAACATTAACATACATAGACTGACTGCTCATTCATCCATCCTTATTCTAAAGTTAATAATTTGACAAGCATCAATTCAAGGCAAAGTAGGTCACCACCACCAATTTAACTCGCACCAATTAACTAGCGTTGGTTAAATTTTCATAATTATTTTCATTCTCAAGAATATAGCAATGTTGCTGTCTGGACTTTTCGACGATTGGGATGCATCCGACAAGGCATGTTTTAGTTTTTCTCTTTGAGACAAACAACATGCACAAGAAAATGAAGAATTGACGTTCTAAGACTAGGTTGCTACAACATCATACCATATGTCAAGCATGTTACTCAAATTAATGAAACATTCATCTCCTCTTGGATTTATGTACAACATATTTATCATCAAACTGTAATCCGATAAACTAGCTATAGATAGATTAATCTTGCCTTTTCTTTTTTGGAAGCTGTTATGTTTTTCTGTTTTGCCTATTGTTGGTACTTGTGGGTATTTTAGTTCTCTTCTCTTGTTTTCTTGGTCTTGTGTCCCTTTTTTTTTTTTTTTTTTTTTGTTTTATTGCGAGGTTAGGCTTTTGGGTTTTAACTAATATGGCCTTTCGGTTAATCTTTGGATTCTTTTATTATAATTAATTTGTTTTGCTTAGCAAAAAAAATTTTTTTTTTTTAAATCCAAAGGTAGATTATCAGCTTAGAGAGATAGTACTCCAACAGCTTCTTTCTCGTTTTTTTTTTTAACATAAATTTTGTTTTTTTATTATTATTCTAAACTATTCTCCACATATTTTATTAATGATATTTTTTATTAATTTTATTTATTATAATAAATTTGCTTTGCTTATTAAAAAAGAAATAGAGAAAGAAATCTAGTTACTCCTTTCTTTTTTGTTCTTTCATACATGCAATTTTTTTTTTACAAAGATTGATTAATTAGTTTAATAATGATATTTGATTTAGCTTCATATATAAATTTTAGTATTCATTGTATTTTATACAACACTATATGCAGTGAAAATTTATATAATTGACAAAGATTCATAATTATCAAACAAAAAAATTTATGATGAATATTGTATAACAATTTTAGAGCTAAACATGTTATTATTAATAGTGTTGAGTATCAATTTTATATTAACGCTTTAAATTATAAAAAAATTTAGAAAATTTTTTATGAATTTTCTAATGATTAACACATTTATAAGTATTTGTCAATGAAAAATATTTTTCTGATAAAAAATTAAGTCATTTTTTCATTAAAAAATATTTTTTAAATGTTAATAAATTCATTCAAATAAAAAATAAATCATATAAAATACATATCTATTTTAGAATGTATTATCACCTATGATCCTTAGCAACTGACACCATTATTGATCATGCTAATTAATGACCGTTATTAGAGACCGATGAGATCTACATATTTTTCTTAAATATCTTATTCATATTAAATAGTAAATAGTATAAATAAAAAAATTTTATGATCTAAATGTTATAATAATCTTAAAAATAAAATTATTAGAAAATATCTTCTTTAACAAATATTTTCTGAAAGCATTTTCAAAAAAATTATTTTTTATCATTCATTTTTCATGAACCAAATAAAATCAAAGACAAGGAAAATAGTCTAAACTTCAATGTCACGTTAACATTTAAAAAAATATATTTGTCTCTCCATAAACTAGACTTCAAACTAATACTTACCCCAACTTAATCAAACCGAGGCTTTGATCTAATCGTTCGTGTACCTACTTGTTTGGTCGTGGAATTCAAATATATATTTTTTAAAAATTCCTGGTTACCTAATTGTGACCAATGCAGAAGGAATTAACTAGTAAACTCATTAAATTTTTTTATTAATTTAACTCTAAACGAAGTTTAAATTATGCTAATTCATAATCTTAGAGACTTATCACTGAATAAATTTGAGCAAGTCATTGTGTACTTTTATAACGTTTTCAAGAATTTTAAAAGAGAAATTTGGTGAGCCCATCATTTGCACAGCTCGTAAGTTGTAACCCATTATGTTAAATTAGCGTGCCATGCAACCAAAGGGGCGGACAGTACAGATAGAAGTGCACCAACACGTACTACAAACCGTAACTGTCCAACAAAAGAATCCAATCATACGTAACAAATTTGCTTTATATTCGGTTGGTTTTTAATTATCCTCTTCTATTATGAACAATCGTCTAAAGCTACAAAATAGTGTCTTCTTCTTCCAGCTACCACCAGAACTCTTGGACGGTGAACTAAGAGAGAATCTAAAAATTTGTAGAACCAGTCCCTATTGGTAGCTGCATAGCCCACAGATTCTTGTATACACGATAGAAAAGGAAAAAGAGGGAAGAGTTTAATAAATATTCACATGGGCATCCTCCCAAAGGAAAGGACGATATATATATATATATATATATATATATATATAAAACCAAATAAACAGCTATCTCACTTTCATATAAATTAACTTAATCTATGTCAAAGTTTCTTACTTTTATTTTTCCATAATAATAATAAAAAAAATGTCCTTTCTTCATTGCTGATTCCCAAGAAAATCTGTACTATCATGGAGAGCCCATACCAGCTAGCTAGGCATGCTTCCCAACTTTCCCCTTCACCTTCATCTCTTACCTCCTTTTGCTTCATAAAAGTAAAGAAAAAATAAAGTTCCCAGTCAGGCTGACGCATAAATGAGTTTCTTTTAACTCAATAAAATTAAACAATTGAATTTAAAATAGTAGTTCATCCCTTATTCAACAATCATGGGATGTTAAGATGTCTCATGTATACAGAGAAGCTAATTATATGGCAGATTATCTAGCAAACTTTGGTGCTACTCTTTCCATTGGTACTCATTTCTCTGATGTGCCGTTTAAGGAGGTTCTTTCATAGTTGTTTCATGATAGGGCTGATATCGGTTGCAAACTTTTTTCTTGAGGTAGTTTAAGGTCTTATTCCATTTTTGTTAAAAAAAATAAAAAAGATAATAGAATTTAAAAAGTTCTTTCAAATTGAGTTGTTTCATGATACTATTACTATAGAATGCGTTTATAAAAAAAAAATTTTCAGTCTAGATTCTCTAATATTTGAAAATCATTTTGGGCCCAATTACTTTGGGTTCAAGCCAGTCGGACACCAAACAATGCAAGCTCCTCTAATATTAATTTTCTTTTCACAAAACTCAAATTTGAGACTTGTTTAAACGCATTCACATACCATCTATGCATTCACATATTGACGTCTATGCATCGCATTACTCTTAATAAACAAACTCTTTGAAATGGGTGATGGCGTGCTTGTGCATAATAAAGAACAAGCCTTTGGTGGTTAGGATATTGAAGTCAAATTGCTCAACTGCTAATCATTCTTTAACAGTTCTTTTTCTTTTTTGTCATCCAATGATTGATAATGATTGACGTTGCTTTCTTAATGATTTTGTCAAGTATATTTACTATATTTTCTTTTGTAAGGAAAGATATATATTGTTGATTATCAATATTGCATACAATAAGGCATTGATAGTTATAATTATTTATATACACCTAATTTGTAGTTTGAACTGAATTATCATAAATGATATATATATATATATATAGTGAGAGAGAGAGAGATAAACTCTTTTCAAAATCACAAATTATCAGATAAAAATAAGATTATCTAAGTGTAGGTGTACCAATATAAAATGAGTAAATGTTTCGCATAATTGCTCCTAAATATTATGAATTGTTTATGCTCTTAAAAATATTGAAAATTTAAATATACAAATAAAAAAGAAAGAAATGAGATCGATATGAGTCAAAATAGGACGTTATGAACTAAAAAAAAAGTTTGAATACATCATTTTCACACACTGTCCTCTAATCCTCCATAATGGTCACATATAAGTAGAGGGATGATATTAGCATACTATAACATTAATTCCTATCATGAAGAGTAGGAAAAAAAAATAAATGCCTTTATATATGGTATTAATAGCAAGGTATGAGCATGTTACTATAGCGGATTATACGGGAAAATTTGTCACAATGTTCTCTGTTTTGTAGTGATTAAAATAGGGAAGCCCTCACATGGGAGTTGGATGGAAGTGAGAATCATTCACCAACCCGAAAACCCATCTTCTCCCTTCTAATTTTCTCATATATAGTATATAGTATATACCCTATATATGTTCATATCCAATATATGTTCTTTGAGAAGGCGAAAAAATTCTAGAAGAGGGACCCATAATCAAAAATGAATATGGGGTGTTAAATGAAAGTAACCCCATACCTCATAATGATGCTAAAAATGATGGTGATTCCACCTGTATAGATCTGTTTGTTTGTAATTGTTTTCTTTTCTACGTAACATATTAATGGGCAGCTGCAAACGCCAATCATAAGTACATATAGGTGCAAATGGAATGTACTTGTTTCGAAAACGCACCACCCAAATCCCAACAAAAATGATAGCTAAACAAACCCTAGATGCACCCATCCTCTCCTTTATAGTATATTCCTAAATCAGATTGCCAAAATCTCAGGTGCAGATGACCATAGCTGTAATTTTTACAGGGTATTCGCAATCCAAGTTAATGGAGAATCGCCCAAACCTGCACCTTTGAGGACCATCCAAATATTGTTGAGTACGACCATTCAACAGCAAAGTGAATTGGGCCTGTGACCATCATCTTATTCAATTAGGATGTATCTGCACTTCTGTTTCATATGTGATATATATGGCCTTTACAATGTTTTTTTTTTTAAAGAATTGGAGATATGATGTTAAACTGGATGAAATTGGACCCCTTGAATTGGAAGGGAGAATTCAAATATGAGTTTATATTCAAGTGATAACTACACTTTATCATTAGTTATATGTACAAAATCGTTATGGTTTGTAGCTCAGCTCATTGAGTATTTCTTCATAAATGTTTTATTAAATTCTAAAAAATATTTCAATTTTTTTTTAAAGCATGATATCAAAATCATACCTTAATGTTTAGTGTCCTACTCGACTATATGATTATTAATCTAAATAACTAATTCTATTTGAAATTGATCATTAATTCAACTAAGAAATTATTAGTGTTTTAAATTATTTTTGTTCTTAATGAACATGTAAGCTTTTTAGTTAAAAATCTCTAATTTTAAGAAACATGGTAATTCCAATTATTGTTGTTTAAACAAATTATAAATCAATTTTATTTCTTAATTTTATGTGGTATGTCAAAGACAAATTTCTGCTTTTTTTTTTCCCCCACAAAAAATAGAAAACAATGAGCGAAATGTTTCGGCTGCCCTGGACGAACTCGCTTAGGCATTTGCTCAGACCATTTAAATTGAGCTACAGCATAATTATTGATTTTGCCTGCTAGGAAGAAATTTTATTTATCAAGAAAAGTTTTTATGCAATTACGCAAATTTTGGTATTATAGGCTTTGAACAATTGTCTGATCAAGGCCCAACAGCCCACAAGTCTACTTTAGACTTCTTTTTTTTTTTTTTTTTTTTTTGAGATGCACAGTAGACTTCTTTTTAGGAAAAGCTGTTTGATGTACGCCACTATGGATCAATGCCTTTAGGCCTTACTGTTGATTATCTCCCTGCCGCCATTATAATGCCACAGTTTTTCTTTTCAATGTCTTCGAATTTATATTAGTATCTAGTATGAGTAGTTATTTTATTAGATTATGTGATTTTATAATATAAAATTGGATTATTTTTATATAAAGAAAGTTACATGACTAGATTGACATATTATACATAATAATGAATATGTTACTTTGGATTATTAACAAAATTATGCAGCTGAATATATTTTATTAAAATGAGTAATTTATTTACTAAATTTTGTAATTGTCATATTGCTCATACTAATGGATATGTTACTCTAGTTAATAAAAAATTAAATAAGTAAATCCATTGTGTAATTGTTTACTGAAATTTATAAATATAACATACAATTGTTTAATTTTTTTCACTAAAATTGCACTCAAGAAGGCACCATTAGGAGAAGGATGTTAGTTGACGTTTGAAACCAACCCTCTTCTTTCAGTGGCGTGACTGTGGAAAAGTATCCGACTCATTGTTTATTTCTTTATATTGTATTTGCTATAAATAAAATTTTATAATTTTTATGAAATTTTTTTTTGTAAATTTATATTTTTAAGGTTAATATAAATAAAATTATTTTAAAATTCTATTTCATTAAATTTTTAAAATTTATTATAACTGAATCAAACTTTATCAAAGTTTAATAAAATTTACAAATGAATTTTAAAATTGTAAATTTTTTTATTATGATAAAAACACCTTAATTAAAATAGTGTTTTTTTTTCACTTCACTTTATCGTCTTTTATTTCTCCAACTCTTCCTACTCTTTCTTTCCTTCCTTTCTATTCTCTTCTTTCTTTTTGCTTTTTTTTACATTTATAAAAATTTAAAGAAAATAATATAAATATATATTTATAAAATAAAATATTTTATTAAATTTCATACTTAAATCAAACACAAACTCATTTTATTTGAAATGAATTTTATTTTTATTTTAAATGTATCAAATATAAAAATTTATTTACAAATAATTCTATAAAAAAATTTATTTATAAATAAAATAAAATTTAAATTAAAATTGAAAACCAAACACTGTATTAATATCATTTAAGTATAGGGATTCAAAACTGAAACCATACGTATGAAATAAATGATCTTACATGCAAGAAGTTACACATGTGGTTGGAAAGGCAATCCAATATGTCAAGGCAAAAGACTAATGGGTACCATATCAATTATCCAGAGATATTCTGTCACGTTAAACTGATCATACTTACACTGGATGAGCTTAAAATACCTATATAAATACGGCGACAGACTAACAATATAAAGGTAGATCATTAATTGATTCCCGTAACTAAGAATTTGAAACTCAAAGTAGACTAAAAAATATATATGTTATGGAGTGTCATGAACTGGTTATATATGAGTTAAAAATTAACAGGAAATAGTATACGACTCCATTTATTTCGCAAAAAATAATTTGTCTGAGAAAAATATATTTTTTGAGGAAAATATTTTATGAGAAAAATATTTTCTGAGTAACATATTTTTTAGTATTTGGATCAGACTATAAAAAATATTAATTTTCTTTTAATTTATAAGATTATGACAAAATTTAGATGATAAATAAATATTTTATATTTATACTATTTATTATTTAATATAAAAAATACATTAAAAATGAATTTTTTTTGTGCGTCTCACCTCCCACTGGCGACCACTGTGGTCAACGATGACTGGTGACGAATGTTAGTAGTCAAAAATGACTAATGATAATAAATACATGTATTTATATGATTCTATTTTTTATTTGAATGAATTGTTAAAGTCCGAAAAATGATTTTCCACTTTCAAAACAGAAAATTATTTTCCTAAAAAATAACTTAGTTTTTCCTTTGACCAAGAAAATTTTTTCTGTTAGACCAATTTTTCTAAATGCATCAAACAGAGAAAAATGCAGAAAATATTTTTCTGGAAAATGTTTTCCTGCAAACAAACAAAGCCTAACTGAAATATCAGGTACCCGCAACAGCCTTCAACAATGTTCTGTGGTTCTATGCTTCTTTGAGTTCTTAATCTCATGATCACTGTTCAACAAAAATGCATCTCCACCTACAGTATTATGCTCTAGCACTTCAATTTCTTCATCAAGTTGTGTTCTCTTTTTATTACGACTGCAAGATCAATTAGCAATGTAACATCTTATAAGCTTAAAATTCGAAAATGTAAAAAACAACTTTGATCAAATTCTAGGACTGCAAGTTTTGTAGCAAAACCTGTCAGTCGTGGCATTTTTCATATCTGCATCCAACCAACTAATACTCCCAGTGTGGGCTAGAATCAATGATCCAAAAATGTGTAGAATTTTCTCATCCAAACTCCATGAGATTAGGCAAATGCCAGTATTATCCAAGTTCTCGAGATCTTCACCAAGGCACAATGTCCATGTAAAACAAAAAGCACCCCAGTGTATCCACATTTAAGTTAACCCCCTCTCCCCACCAAAGAAGAAGAAGAAAAAAAGATGATGATGACGACAGGAAATAACACAACCAACTTGTTGGATCATTCAGACTCGATATTATTGTTTTTATGATATAACTCAAATAAAAAAACGATATAAGTAGTTTCAAAATTGTAAACTTTAGCAAAACACATCACTAATTTTGTTAGGACCAAAAAAAAAAAAGCAAATGTTGCCTAGAAAGATTAACAATCTGTCAATTCGACTGAGGACATGATAAAAAAGGGGGTAATTTGTAAAAAGGTGTAAAAAAAATAGTGAGAGGTGGTAAGTAGAAAGTTATTTAGAAAAAAAGGGTAATTTGAAATCTATTTAAAGAAAATAAATGGTCAAAAGGATTTGTCCGCCAGTTAAATTCAAAAACATAGATCTATAAATAATACTATTGACAATTTTTTTATTATTATTTTATCCATCAATTAAACTGGCGAACAAATTATCATTTTTAACTACTATTTTCTTACTACTGAAATCAATGTTTTACTTAAATAAATGTTAAACAACTTTTTTGGTTTTTTCTTTCAATTATTCTATCCAACGCTATAAATGGCGGATACACCTTTTGGCTTTATTTCAATATGCATGCACATAAAATATGCGCGCATTTTACGTGCATTTTGGTCAGTCACTTTTAGTAGCGGCCACAACCATCCACCCATCCATACAATTTTATGCATTACATTATTTAAGTTAACTAATTAGTTTTTCTTTTTTAAATTGTGTAAATAACTTAAATTTATATATTTATTAAAATTAATTATTTAGAAATTATTATAAAAATATTTCTATACATTATGTATAATTTGAATCTTATTTAGTTTACTTAGTTAAAATATATTCTTTTAAGTAAAAAAATATATATTCAAAAACTAAAAGAATATTTCATAGAATTAATTTCAAAAATTTTAATTATTATCAAGCGGTGAAAGAAGACGCTATGAATTTTAGATCTAAATATTATGTATTTAATTCCATATACCATTATATATATGTATTTTTAGTTCCATACAAGTAATATTTATTTTGTATAGAATATATTGTACTAATATTGTGTTTGTTTGTATTTAAATATGTTATTTGTTTACAAAAAAATTTGAGAAGTCATCTTTTATCTGATTGTAAATTTAATTTATAAAAGACTAAATTTAATGAATATCTAATTTAGATCACAATTTAAAGTAAGTAAAATAAAATACTAATATATAGAAATAAAAATACAACTATTCAGTGCTACAATTTGGATATCTTTTAGTTTGTTGTGAGCATCTATTTCTTAATGTTGTACCTTGTAACCTAACAATAGAAATATGAGTATCATCTACATCGTAATCATGATCATGAGCATGAGGGGGCTAAACATCATATGAATGATGTTGTGTGATAGGATAAATAATAGATGATCCTGGGTCGAATCTAAAATGGGCCAATACTTCATCATAACTAGACCTATTAAAAATATCAAGAATCGTATTGTCCAAAGGAGTATATGGTTCAAGTAACTATCCAGAAGAAGGAATGGATGACATACAAGGTTGATCTGCCCAAAGATGAAAAACCAAGTTCTATCAACCATGATGGTGACAATGTAGAAGACAATAAACTCATGTAAGACTGAAAGGGTTCAGATGGACTGGTCATATCTGTAGAAGAACCAAGTGTTTAAAGTGAAAGGTTCAAATGGTCTTTTGATGACCCATATGTATAACTGAAAGGCTCATAAGGCGATGGCATGGATGAAGGTTCAACGCCCTCTGATGGCCCATATGTAGCAGTGGAAGACTTAAATGGTTATGGCATGGATGAAGGTCCAACACTTTATGATGACCCATATGTAACAGTGTAAGAATCAAGTGGTTGTGGCATGGATAAAGGTCCAACACCATCTGATGGCCTATATGTAGCAGTGTAAAGCTGAAATGGTTGTGGTATAGTTAAAGGTCCAACACCTTTTGATGACCCATATGTACTAGTGAAAGGAGACTCAAATGAATGTGGCATTGTTGAAGGACTAACAATTTTCGATTGACTATACCCATATGTATTATCATAATGAAATGTCAATGGTGGTGATATAGTTGTACATATTTGTGAAGATGGGATAAAAATCACTACATGTCTATGAGTGAATCCACCCCTATAACGCCTACTTGTACGCTAAGTAACTGTTATATCTGCATCTCCCTCTTCAGGGTAAGGAATGGGTCTAATGTTGGATCTGGTGGTGGAATGCTAAAATAGCGTCAATCCTGATATATAACATAAAACATATTATCTATAGCCTGATGGAGTGCATCAATGTTATGTTGTGTTGATCTTCTATCACTATGTTGCGTAATCTCAAGAAATCAACCTATAAAAATTTTGAAAATAAAGAAATTAGATAAAAAAATTCAATAGTGTATTTCTTTAAAAAAGAATTAGATTAGACACTAACAACAACTCCAATTGAAGCACCTCACGGTGTGATCCAACCTCTAGTGACACAGTGATACTACTCCATATATTGTGAATAAAATGGAGTGATGCAACAAGAGGGGTTCTGATTACAACATGATTATGTCAATCATTCCATAATGTTATCCATCGTGCATTATGTCTCACCAAGTTCCTCATAGTAGGATGCAACTCAATCGAGTGTAAATCATGTGTCTACAGTGGGGGATAAGGAATAGGTTATTGCAATCCAAACTAGCGCAACACTCAATCAGCGTGGTGTCATTCAATAATATGAAAACAAATTTATGGTACAACTGCCCTCCAAATCACACTCCCATGAAAATAGTAATCTGGAAGTGTATGCATAGTATCAGCAATGTACGATATATATATATATATATATATATGAACTATATTAATAAATCAAACAATGCAATGAAGATATTTTATGCATTTAGAATTAATTTAGGTGTACATCCTCAAAACGTTGATTATCAAAGGTAAATCGAATGTCTTTTAGTATATGTGTTGCGACATTGGTCACAACACGAGTTGTACTCCAATTATACAAAATAAAACATGTTAAAACAACATCATTATCATATAAAAATTTGATAATTTTTTTCACTAATTGTTGTCCAAATTGTGTACTATCAACTTGTGTTAAATCATGTTGTAAGGTAGGAGAAATATACTGTAATTGATCTCACTCCCATATTTAGTGGTTCACTAAGTTGTTGGACTTGTGAATCGGTCGCATGACAAAAACTCCTTGTATAATCATGTTAAACATGCACGACTTCAACTATATTGCCCCGCATGGTGAAAGTCCTATAAAAGTGAAAGGAACATGCAACTAACACAACCGGTTGATTTATCTGGAAAAACGATACCATCAATGAGGCACATAATAATAGTTATAGACAAGTTATGTTCATAAAGAAATAAGAGTTATTTTTTAGTCTTAATTGTAGTTACATAATTATTTTTTATTCTAAATTTTATTGCAATATAAATAATTAATTTGTCATATTATTTAGAAATTATAATATTTAAATTCTTATTTAGAGATATTGTTTATATTATTTATATCTATTTCAAATTAAATTAAATTCTACTTACTCATCTCAAACTCAATGATAATACTTGATTATTTAAAAAAATCATATTTAATATGCCTTAATTTTTTAGTAATTAATTATAATATAAATAGTTTTTGTATTGTTTATTTCAGAATTAAACTCATATTTTACTTAAACATATTTATAAAATTTCAGTTTTTTTATTTTATTGAGTTATTTATACTAATATTACTTTAGATTTTGAATGGGTTACAAAATTCATTTAAACTCATTCTTATAACTAATAACCATTCATCTTGGAGAATTTTTTTTTCTTTTTAATTAATAGATGAAATTCAAACATATCAATAACTTAATCATAATTAAGTATAAAATTTTATAAAAAATTATGCAAAATTTTATCACATGTCTATAAAATGATTATTAGTATAAACAAGTAAAAAAAAAAGATTCCCAGATGACGAGTCTCCATATTGTTGGCATATGCAATTTTTATAAGTTATATTGAAAGATTCAACTAATTCATTAAAAAAAAAAAGTGAAGAAGCTTTTAGTTGAAAATTTTGTTTGTGTTTTATAACTAAATTGTAAAATATTGACAAATATGACAACAATTTCTTAATGGCTCTAAAAACAGAACCCTCATAACAGTATATATACCATATGTGTAAGGTTATCTTTTAAAATTTTATTAATGAAAGGCACCGATAATTAATAATTAAATATTAATTAAATAACAATTAATTAACAATAGTCTAGTTTATGAAAAAATTTAAATTTAGTTTCTTAATACTATTTAAATATTGACTATCATTTAAAATTTTTACTTTACTATTTAAATATATTTTTATTTTATTTACTTTCAAAAAACAAGTAATTGTTAAATCCATTAATGTTACATTCATAAATTCACCTAATTTACCATAAAAACATATTTGTTGCCCAAAAAAATAAAATATGAATAAAATTTTTTCACTTTACTTTCATATTTAGATTTTAATTTACTTTATAACTTTAGAATGAGATTTGAAATATACTAGGATGTCTCGTTTTTCTTACAATCTTATTATTTAAATTAATTTATGTGCTTATACAATATAAGATTATTACACATATAGCTAATCATAAAAAAATTTTCACATTAGAATTATATTTTTTGTGTTGAGATATATCAAATAAAAATATTAAAATTTTAAAACATTATTTTTAAAAATGTGATATTATTTTTCATTTTTTAGTATAGCCCAATATATTATAAGATTATTTGGATTATCTTTATGCATATATAAATAGTGAGAATTATATAATTTGATATGAGATATATTTATCATTTTTTTAATATATCCAAATATACTATAAGATTATTTAGATTATTTTTATGTGTATATAAATAGTCATAAGTATATAATTTAACATGAGAATTAAAAAAAAAAAAAAAAAACAAGTGACACTCATGACCTACCAAAAACAAAAAAAGTAAAATATCTAGGTGCCTGCTTAATGGAACTCATGATCTACAAATCCAATTTCATATACTAACGCCTAACAATATAATAGCACAAAAACAACTAATTCATGTCTACTTATAATTAAATTATGGAAATAATGACTATTCTCAAACAAAAAATAACACTAATAATGATACTCTTGAAAATTTTTGTTTAGAATAATTAATAAATTTCAAACTTACAAATTGCTAAATATCAACAATACATTAATTAAATGAAAATATTATTCATATTAATAGCAACAACTGCACATCTTTTTATAGAAAATTAAGTATAATTATTTTTTCATTAATTTTATGAGCCTAAACTATTATAATTTGTTCTGACCCTAAAATATTTTAATATTGTATAATCATATAAAAATTTATTTGAGTCCAAAAACTAACTTTATACATTTTTTCCACAACAAAAAAAACTTCACTTCAACTCAATAATATATCTCTTATTCATGCAAATCATACAATAAATATAATTACTATCATATATTTTATTATCTATTATCAAAAAAATAAAATTAATATAGAACATTTTTTACGCATTAGAGTATCCAACTATTATTTATCTTCTTAGGAATTTTTCACCAACAAATTATTGATAAGACTCAAAAAAAAAAAATACAAATTGAGAACAACCAACAAAAATATTTTAAAGGCAGCCGATGGATTGAGAGGCAGAAAATGGAGAAATGTTTGAGAGTGAGGCACCAATTTTGAAAGCTGAGTGGAGATGAGACACGGGACAAATTTGAGAGCAGGAGACAATTTATTTTGTGAGGCAACAGAATGAGAGTATGAGAGACTTTGAGAGTAGGAAAAATGAGAGTGAAATTCCTGAGGTAAGAGACCACAAATTGAGGCAATAGCAGAAATTGATCCGTCATTTTAATTGGCGGATCGGATGCCATTAATGGCACGCAGATCAGGTGTCATTAACAGTACACAACATGCTGCAGTTGTATAGTGACGTCTGTCAGTTTTATTGATGGATAAACCATTTTGACTGTTTTTTTCTCTAAATAAGTTTTGATATACTTCAATTTTATAAATATTTTTTTATTCACTAAATTTTTTTTTACACCCTTTTATAAATTACCCCATCAAAAAACATGTATTTCAAAACAAACTTTCCAAAATTATACAAGAAAAGCTAGATGGTTACGATGCCAATTGTTTACAGTGACTACTTCAATGACAGTCCTTCAGTTACCTCTTCCAATTCTACCAAAAGAAAAACAATGAAAAAGATCGTTCACAACCATAAATATAGCATAAATACTACAGAATTTGAATGTCTTGATTAACATCAGCCAATCCCCAGTTTATGCAGCTTAAGCTGGCACAATCTGCATATCCACCATCAACTGTATTTATAAAAATTAATTGATCTATCTCTTACCCAATAATCACATAACTGAAACTCCATAGAATGTGATATTTTCACCATTACGTTTTGTGCAGTGCATTAACAAAATAGTGCCATAAAGATATCCCAAGGCCTGCAAATAATTCAAGTTCATGTTTCCACAATATAACAATCTGATTTTATTGCAGACTCTGCAGTTCTTTTTTAGAACAATACACAGATTGTATATCAGATGCGTGCGTGATATGTAAATATATTTTCTGAGTGTGAGAGAGATAGAGAGAGTGATCATACAAGTTTGAATTCAAAAGAAACAAAGGTTACCAATATTTGATACGATCCATGACATTGTATAGTTAAAGTACACAATGACCGTAAAAAAGAAGGATAGTCATCTCTTTACTACGAAGCGTATCACAGTTCCACCCTTTATTATATATAGAGAGAGTGATTATATAAGTCCTTCCATCTCTTTATACCACAAAATAAATAATGAATCCAATGTCAAACCACTTTTTTTCTAAGGGATTTATTGCTTTCCTCCAAAAGCTACAAAATACAGAGTCGTTTTAGGGTTTTTTTTTTAGTTAACCAGTAATAACACCACTTTAATCCGTTGCCCTCATCTATAAGACCCACTCTGTCATGAATGGGCCTAATTTTGTTGAATGGGCTAAAGACGCCCAAATATGTCCTTTATATGAGTTATAACGCTGTCGTATGAGCGCTGGGATTGTAATTAATGCAAAACACTCATAGTATATTCCAACACGTATGTTTTACACGTGTGCAAGTTATGTGAAGTTGGTGATTAAAGCAAATATTTGTAACAGTGTAGCTCAGTTGCATGTGAAGCTTTATTTGAATGCTGCTGAGTAGTGAAAAGTGATTGCCATTGGCTTGACTATGATTATAATCGAGCATATTAGAATCAAATTTTATTAATTTATTTGATGAAATATTTTGAATTGGTTTCAATTTTATTTGAAACTTAAATTTAAATTTGAATAAATTTACGTAAGCCTGAAATTTATATTGACTTCATTTTATTTATTATCTTATATAAATGTATTATAAAATATAAAATGATAAAAATTTTAAAATCCGATTAGGCTCGCAAACCTCTCGAATCGAGTATTTTAATACTTAAATTTGACTTGACAAACTATATAAAAGCTTGGCACAAATTTGATTCAATAAATTTTGAATATTATTCAAGTTAATCTCAAATAATGTACACCCTATCAAATATAATTATTCTCTATTTTGCAGTAATTTTTAGATTTGATCTCTTCGTCTACTCAAAATAAGAGGTGGATAATAAAAATATAGGCTTCATAATAATTTATAATCAATTTTAAGTTATCAAATTTAGTTTGATCATTAATATGATAAAGATAAAGGATTAAGAATCAAAAGTTTGAATGTAATTAATTTAGGATTAAATCGAACTATTGTATAATTAATAATTTAATTTTATATTTCATGTTAAATATGTGAATTAATAATTTAATTTTATATTTCATGTTAAATATGTGAATTGAATTAATGCTATTAAGTAATAGTTATAAAATATCATATAAATAGAAAGATTTATAATTGCTACATTTAATCATAGATAATAGATTAATAAATATAATTTGATTCCACTCAAATATTTTTAATTTTAAGACTGAATTATGAAAATAACTTCAATGGAATATCAACATAACAAATCATTTTTAATAAATTACTTATAAATTTTAATATTTGTTGCTCAAATTATTAATGTTGTGTAAAAAAGTTAAAGTAACAGTTTAAAAATCACAGCAAATTTAGTATTTTAAAATTTTCATTTAAAAGGCAAGTAATTTTGATAATTTTACAATGATAATTTAATAGATAAAATTTAAATATTAGATAAATAAAATTAAAATCAAAACAAAATAAAATAAAAATAAAGGAAAAAAATGTTCAACCACCTTAAAATCGACCCGTCATTGTTTTGTTGTAGAGTTTTCGTTGAGTTTGAGTAAAAAAACAAATTTTGATTGTCATCTGAATTAACTAATGCATCATTTTTTGAATTTAACTATTAAATTGATGAAGTGAAACTACATTTTAAATCATGATCAATTAGCATATCTTTTTATATTGTATGAAATTTTTTTTTCTTTTAATGTGTGTTCAATTTATATGTTTATCTTTTATGATTTATTTCTTTTCAATCATATATAGTGTGAGATTTTGATGCAATAAAAAAAAAAAAGAATGTAAAGTGTGCTACAAGCAAAAGAAGTGAAGTTTTTGCCAACCATCTCCTAATTTTTTTTTATTGCTAAGTAATTTTTGATCGATAATGTCTTTAATTGCTTATATAAAGAGTTTTAAGCAAACATATCAATTAAATATTAAATCATTATGTGAATATTCATACACAAACATATGCTTAAACTGATATGACAATATTTTAATTGTAAAGACACAAATCATTTTTTTTTTCAACTATCAAAGTTCTAATTGTAAATTATCAAAGTTCTAATCGTAAATAAGTATGTATCCATTAATGAATGCATACATATTTCTAACATTACAAGAAAATACCTCAAAATCAACCAAAAATTCCATTAGTATATATTGAAAATCTGTCGATAAAGCTAAAATACCGATGAAATGTCGATTGACAAAGTCAGTCACAATAGGCATGGTCAGCAAAATTTTGCCAACGAATTTTTTGATTTTTCGGTAAATCTATCAATCGAACGGTTTGTCGCTAAGCCAAAAAAAAAAAACTTCACATATTAGCAACAGACAGTCCGTTGGCAATCAAACGAGAAAGTCAAAGGAATTTCATTGATAAGTCGTCTGTAATTTTTTCAAGTCCTTCGGTAATCCTTTATTTTTTCATATTCTTATTAATTCTTTGGCAATTCATCTGCAATTTTAATATAATTTTTTTATTTTTTAAATTTCATTGGTAGTCATTGGTATATTTTTTATGAATTTTTATTTAATTTTCAATTTTATACATATACATATATACACACACAATAAATATAGAATGTAAAAATATTACTAAAATATAATGAATTTACACAATTTAATAATTTTATACTAAATTTATAAAATTTACACTAAATTTCTAAATACTCTAAAATCAATAAATTACATTATATTTTAAAAATTCTTTAAAATTCACTAAATGTGATAATACTCTAAATTACAATAAAAAATAAAAAAGTATAACAATAATATTTATACTGTTACAATTAATTTACATTAATTCACTAAAATTTTAAAAACTATAGTAAAAATTCACAAAAATTAAAAATTACAATATTACAATAAAGATTACACTAAAATTTATATTTCATAATGCACTAAAAATTAATAAAATTTATACTAAATTTGCCCAATATAATAAATTTACACTAAATAATAACATTTACAAAAATTGTTCTAAATTTACAAAATTTAAAAAATTTACACTAAATTACAATATTTATAAAATTCATACTAAATTTACACTAAATTACAAAATTTATATAATTCACACTAAATTTACACAATTTAATAAATTTAAACTAATTTACAAAATTTATAAAATTCATTAAATTATACTAAATTTAGTCTAAATTTTTAAAAATCACTAAATGTTATAATACACCTCAAATAATAAATTTCATTAAAAAATATTACACTAAATTTTAAAAAATCAGTAATTCCAGAATAAAATTCTCAATATCACAACAAAATTATATAAAAAATATTATACTAAATTAAAAAAAATCACTAATTCCACAATAAAATTCTCAATATCACAATAAAATTATAATTTCATAGCTAAATTTAATATCACAAAATTCAACATCATATCACAAAATTTTTAAATTAAAATACACAAAATTCAATATTATATCACGAAATTTAATATTCAAATTATCACAGCTATTTAATCAATATTCACAAAATTACGTACAACATTCAAAATTTACAATATTTATAAATTACAAAATTATAAAATTGCAATATTCACACAAAATTACAATATCAATATTCAATTGTCAACATAAATATTCCAACAATAGTTCACTGGCGATAGAATAAAGAGAGAGAGAGACAAATAGGGAGAGAGGGAGAGGATTGAAGTGCATACCTGAAACATAAGAGGCAACGGCGATAGTGACGTCAGCAGAAGTGACGGTCCTCTCCGTTGGCTATCGCAGTGAGAGAAAGAGCTTAAGGTAAAGAGAAATCAAGAGAGAGAAGAGCAGGGAAAGGAAAAAGAAAAGAAGGAAAGGGCTTTGCTCAAAATTTATCAAAGTTTACTGATGAATTTGTTGACGAAATGTCACATGAGATTAAAATTTTTGTCAATAATCCTCCAGTAAATTAACAAAAAATAAAAAATTACTGATGGGTTATCGACAAAATGCTTAATATATACTTTTCATGTGTCTTTTTAATTGTCATCTATTAATAAGTTTTCACGCCAATTTTAGTATAAAAATTTACCAATGAAGTTATTGTATCGAAAAATTTCAATAGATATTCGCCATATTTTTGCCGCTACATTTTAACTTATATATATATTTTTTTTTGTTTGTCATTGATCCGTCAAAATTTACTGATGGATGCTTCTCCATCAACAAATTTTGTCAATAATTTACGTTTTTCTTATGATGTAAATTAGTATACACTCATGAATGCATTTATAAATATATCACAATTTTGTGTGCATATAGCTAACAACAATGAGTAATGAAAATGTCATATAGACGCTGCAACCCCCAACCCCACCCCCAACACCAAAAAAAACAGAAAGTTGCTCTATATTGAAGGTAGAACTTAGATGCTGTCATGTACCACTAAGCATTCATCGAGCATTAGGAAGTGGAGAAAATTAGAGTTGTTATCATTACCTATTACATTCTAATGGTACTTTTCGTAATGGACATATTGCTGTGGAATCTATATGCTACTGCGATTAGTGGCATCTAAACGCACTTCCTAGAGTCATAAAATAATCTCAATTAGTTTATAGGAAAGAAATATCATTTGATAAGCCACACCACGCTGATAGGAGGCAATTCAAATCACTAGATTGAGGTAAACATGCGAAAGTAAAGGGCCTTTTGCTGTCCCCCACCTTTATTCATGACTCAGTAATCACGACCAGAGTTGAATTATAATGAAAAATACTATCAGTCCGCACCATACCCACACATATCCAAGAGAAGAGAAAATAAAGTGACAAATAAAAATGACATAGAAGACAAAATGTACTTCACACTCATCAGAAGATTCTGAACCAAATGTCCCCTTACATCCCTACAACTTGTCCTTCTCCCATGTTTCTGTCACACCAAGCCCAATTTTTAGCTTTATTTCACTTTCAATTATCACATGTGGACCCCCCCTCTCCCTCACCTCTACATTTTACATTCTATTTCTTTGTACGTACTCTCAAAATTGATAATTGGATGCATAAGATGTACTATTAATTAATAACAGACTAAAGAGAAGTTGCAGAGCCATTTATTTTGTAACATTGCTTTTGTTTTAACCCTTTAATGGAAAGCTGGAACCCATCCATTATAATCTCAATCATTTGTTTGTTGTGCAAACTTTATACAGCTATCTCACCGTTGCATCCATCCATTTAATGGATGCTTCATGTTTCATTAATTACTATGATCCGAATCCTTGCCAAACTTCATTGGTAGCTCCCTTTTTGTTTCTTAACATATCTAATTAAAATGATTGATCAGCCATATTCAACTATCAACACTTAATTTGCTATGTATAATCACATCGAGTTAGCTTTTTGGTTTTTTAAGAGAAAGTATAATGCCATTGTCTTTTTTTATGTATTTTTTTTCTTATTTTAAAGGGCTTATGATTGCGCGTTGTCCAAATATAATCATGGGTTCAAAAACATAACCATATCGGTGGCTTAGATAAATAAATGCACAATGTGCATTGCTGGGCCATCCAGTTACCCAACTTTCTTCCCATTTCCTCATGTTCATCTATAATTACTGTCCTGCTAACCCAGCAGCTGCAAATTTATAAGGTAAAATTATTATTTAATCCTTCAACCTCTTTATTATTTACAAGGTAGTCTTTGCATGTACCATCCATCTCTAACGCTCTTTTCTGTATTACAATAAAAAAAAAAAATCAAAACCTTAAATAAACAATTAATGCCATAAACTTCGTACCAAAAAAAGAAAAATATATTATTATATATTGCTTAAAAATATCAACTCGAATACAATCACATATCTTTGATAATTTTGTACTTGCAAAATACAAATTCAAACTAGATTAAAATAAACACACAAAGAGAAGTACCATGTATTCACAATCTTTGTTACTTTAATTATTTGCTTTGATTATATATATATAGGAAAGAGAGAGTTCTTCTCTCAACTTATATTAATATGCATATTGGTAGTTTTATTTTTATTTTTTATTTTTTTACTTTTATTCATTGAATATGAATAGCTGGTCATTATTAATTGTTTATACCCCATGTTTTGAAATTTCTTTATTTTTTTGTGTAAATTTAAACCAAATTTAAGTTTGGATTAATCCATCATGAATGCTCTCATTTGACTCGATAATCACTATTTTATATATATTGTCTTTCTCTTTTATATCAATCATGAAATCTTAATTTAAATAGTATTCTTTCTTTTACAATCTGTAATTTAAAATATTTAAATTTCTAAAATTTACACTATTATCATAATATTTAAATCCATTTCACTTTTTTAATTTTAAACCATCATATCTAATTAGTTTGCTACCATAATTCGATAGTTGCAATCAAAGTAGAGAATTTGCAAGGAAATAGCATTTGAAGTCAAATTTGATGACAATGGAAATTGCTTAATATTTACTTTTTAATTTAATTTTGTTCTTATAATTTTGATTACACTAATCATAACAATCTATTTCATGCATGAAAAAATATCAAATTATCTTTACATAATAATTTTCTTCTTAGAAATGAAGCCTCCTTCAACTTTTAAACATAGATTTCATGATTATTTTTTCAAGAATTTTGTGATTTTAAAGCTATGTGATTTTTTTATATTTTTGCAATAATTTAATGAAAGACAATTATTGGTGAAAAGAGGGAGAGAGAAAAGAATGATTAAATAATACTGTAGAAGGAAATTTTGCAGTGGGGTTGACGCTAAAATTGTCATCTAAATATATGTTCCGACAGCAGAACTTTTTCTCCCCTTTTTTTTTGACAGAGGGACTGTTTCATTGTTCGAAATGGATGAGAACTTAAATATGTCTTTCAACGATAGGGATTAAATTATAAATTATGATAAACTTAAGGGACTAAAAAATAATTTTATTTTATCACTTTGCTATTGAATCCATAAATTATTATAGCAAAGATTGTGGATCCCATACTATATTTTGTGGGCCCCATCCAAATTCATTTATGTGGACTCGCTCACTTTCCATTGAACACTCCTCCGCTACACACAATGATAAGGCTTTTTTAGCTTTTTTTTTGTTTTTTTTCAGAGTGATGTCACTTTGCTTAAAAGAAAGTGGCCAAGGATGGTGTTGGACCACCGTCTCCGCTGCAGATTGGGTTTCCTTTTTTTAAGGGTTAATTATTATAAAGCCATGAAGTTTGACATTTTTCGTATTTTAAAATTATATTATAAATTTTTTTATAATCATTTCACCTAAAATTATATTATAAATTTTTTTACAATTATTTCATTATATTAAATAGTCCTTACATCGGTAATAATAAGTATATATCATTAATTAAAAAAGAATCGAATCAAAATCAGCTTTATATTTTAGTTTAATAACAAAAATATTCCTAAATAACCTTATGTGAAAGATGAAAATTTATGATGATCTTGACGAGAGAAACGATCTTGACAAGAATGTGATCCACATTCCCTTCAATAGTCAAGGTGTGGGAGTCAGTTCAACGAAGGGTTAGAGAGAGTAGCAGCCAAAAAGCCAAGATTTTGAGTCTCCAAAATTGGAATGGTTATCCGATTGCAAATCTAAGAAATTGGAGTCACGAAGAGGCAATAAAAAGCAGTTTTTTCAGTGATAGCATGATTCCGTAAGATAATACCAATAAGTGTTTTTCTCTCTTTCTGGCTCCCTCTTTGTCTTTCTTTGTCTCCCTTTTAATTGGCTTTTAATTAAATATGAAAAAACTTTCAGGTGTAGCTTCATTATTCTCATAGCAAATGGAGTTTTTCCGTCATAATGAAATCGACCAACGGCTAACTACCATTATTTACTTATGGTTGTTGGTAATGTTGTTGGCACCTCATTTCGACCAAGAAATGGAAACCCAAGTGGTTGTTCAAGACCAAGATGTTGTGAATGATGAGAATTTCGACGATGGGTATAGTTGTTGTATCAGCATGAAAATTTATGGAATCATTTGTTGACATTGACAATATGTGAAATTTTGTGTTTGGATTGATAGAATTGATTCTTCTTTTTTCTGATTTAACAGTGACTGTTATAGTGGTCTGTTTATTGCAACTTCTTTTTTCTAAACCGACCAACCACAACCGTCGCATAGTTCTTCAGCCGTAGTAGCTGCCAACAGGATGCCAACGAAGCAATTAGATGAAGATGAATTACAAATATGCACAGTATAAAGAGAGTGGAATGAAGATATGGCTATGGTTTGTCTGTGGCTTGTGTATTTATCGAAGGATGCAAACTTAGGTGGACTTGTAAATAATGATGCTAGTTTGCTGATTTTCTAAAATTTTATTTTTCTTTCTTAATTTTTTTGAGTTTGATTTTTGTTTTTTTTAAAAGAAAGATGTTGATTTTTATTTTTATTTTTATTTTTTTGAAGAGAAGGTTATGGTGTAAAATGAAAATTTAAAATAAAAATAAAAGTATTATTGATATTTCATATAAATTTAATAAAAAATTTAATGAAATGACTAATTAATGTAATGAGACAATCGTGAGAAGTTTATAATATAATTTTAAAATATGAGAGATATTTTATTTAAATATAACAAAAATTAAGAGTTTATAGTAATTAATTTTTTTTTAATTACTAATTGCAATATGGGGAGGATTTAATGGTTTAATACGTTGGATAGCCTTAGTTAAAAGTCAAACTTTGATGAGATAAAAAATAAAAATTAAAAAGAAAAAATAATGAGCTAAACGGTGTGCGCCTATCCTCATGTTTGCTAAATTTTCGTGAAAAGTATCTCCATGGCCGACATGTGGAAACAGATAAATACTGTTTGGTTACAAGAATTGGCAAGAGTTAATCTAGGAATTAGTATAAGATAAGAAACTGGGAATACGGCCCAAAGCTGTGGAACAGAGTGCTAGAGCAGGGTGTCCAAAATTTTATTACCCCGCATGCCACTCGATTTCAGAGTCCATTCTGAGCCGTCCGATTGAATTCCACATCCACATAAGTCCACACATGTATATTTCATCGCCTCACGTGCCATTTCGAATCTTTTCTATTTTCTATTTTTTTAATCAACACTCTAATCTTGATGACTATCAATTGAAACACACTGTAGTTCTTTCATTTATATAAACATGCACCAACAAACATAGATAAACATTTCATACGTATTAGGATACATTTGCTTATCTGAATATGTATAATTGAATAAAATGAAGCTTGTGTGACAAAAAATTTGAGATGCCTCGACTATTCTCGTTGATTCATTTCAATTAAACGAGAATGCTACAGTCGAATAAAAGCAATAATACTAGTGGCGCTCATGAAGAGTTTACTGTTCAAGCTTCAAATAGAATAATTTCTCCCTCCTTTTTTTTTTAAATTTAATTGCTTAGATCTTTATTGCATGCGTTTAAATGTCAAGTCTTCAATTCAAAGTGTCTCTATAGACATCCAAGTTCAAAAGGCCATCTTGCTACCACTACCAATAGAAGGCTGGGAGCCATCTCTCGTTATCGTCTCTGTCTCTCATATTCATCTATCGTTTTTGCTTTATTTTTTTTTAATTGAAAAAAAAATTTCATATATATCTTTTATCATCATAGAGATTTTTTTTTTTTATTAATAATTACATTGGAGCAGCGAAGATTCGAGTCTAAGATCTAAAGATTTCAAAGGTAAATACACTACTATCAAACTAAGGTTAAATGTGTGTTTTCACATAGATTCATCTATCTCCAATTGCAGCATAACTAAAAACACCATAATATATATGTGTCACTTGATATTTTAAACTCAATATTGCGTAGAAATTAGATGTCAAATATCAATTCCATTAATCATTATTGGCAACAAAATATAAATGTCTAATACAACTAGAACCCAAATTAACACAACAAAAAAAATTCGAATCAAAAGCAACAGTAGAACCGATATTAAATCAGTGTTTAATTCAATTTTTAATACAGCAGTGTCTAACACAAACATAATATAAGTGTCTAAACTAGCTTCATGAATCATTAGGTGAGATTGAGCACTGAAGGTGAAAAAATAACGCAATTAATAGCCAAGCTAATATGTTACAAAACAGAAAAAGAACAATATAGAGGTGATGGGCTCCCTTAATTGTTGGCTCATTTTTCATTGTTTCTTATTTCTGATATGGGCGGTTGCTGTGTTATGTAAAAGAAGAACAAAGTAAGAATTAGAAAACTATAGTTCCTTCAGATTTTTTTTTTTTTAAAAAAAGGGAAAACTATAGCTCCTAATGATAATATATATATATGTGTGTGTATTAAAAAATACAAAGATATTTATGTAATTTAAATCAGGGCTCCATTCGCCATAGGGCTCTGTGGATAGGAGGTACTATCCCCGTACTGGCCTGACCGTTGTCCATGGAGGCTGAATTGCCTTCATCCTAGCCTCCGTGGAGGTATTAATTAACAAATTTCTGCCCCATTCGAGAAAAGTTTTCAATGAAAACAAAAAAGTTTTTGTTTCGCTGTCATTTCTACTATAATTGTTTGTAAGATGGTTAGTTTTATGGTTTTTATTATTATTAGAGAGAAAAAAGTTTTATTAGAAATTTAAACTATGTTATATATTATTAAATAATCTCACTTTATTATTAAATTAAAATATTAATTATGTTAAATTTTGATAGAATATATGGAAGAAAAAAAATATAAATCAAAATGTCCTTGAATTTCTTATGGTTTTAGACTTTAAATTTAAATAATTGAACCCTTAGAACTCAAGAATGTGAGTTTAGATATCTTTTTTTTTTTTTACAAAACTATCATGTATCAAATGCTCGCGGGATTTAGTGCATCGCAGTTGATATGTTGAAAGGAATTGAGCTCCCGTCCTTCAATACCCACGAGACTTCTCTCTATCGCTCCTGTCTTGTCTTTCCCCCTCCAGTGACCTTCTCAATTGGTTTTCCATCCTCTTTTTTTTCCCCCCTGTAATTTTTATCTATATTTTTATATTATCGACAAAACAGCCTAATTTCAAACATTTATTGTGACCACAAAACTCACCAATCATTTAAACCTTTCTCCTTCTCCTAGTATTAGTGGAATGGCCCTTTTGGCTCTAGCTGTAGCTCGGTATGGGCAATAATGAATTAGATTTGGGACTATAATTTATGGCTGTATATGCTGCACTGTTTAATGTTGACCCTGCACCTTTTTATGAGAGATGGATTTAAGAATTGATGGCGTTGGTAGAAAAGGAGTTAATAAAATTTAAGAATTTTAGAAAAATGTATAAAGTTGCACACTGAAACATGTGATCTGACTGTTAAATTTTATAAATTCTATAAAATAAATTGACTTTAAACTAGAGAAATTCATTAAGATTGCAACTTATGATAGCTAGTAATACGTTTCATTATATAATCAATGTAATTAGTTAATCAAATTGCCCCAAATTATCCGGGCGAAATCAGAGATACTGGGGACTATTGAATAAAAACTTTTTTTAAAATATGTATCTGTAGATGAACAATAGATTGGAATTGGAGTTTTGTATCGTACAGAAGTTGGTCTAAGAAAAAGTAACTTTGATCGGATTCTAGAAACGGACGAGTCGAGAGGCAAGGCTGCAAGACGAGACGATATTGCTGACTTGCTGTCGTGGCACACTACTAAAACGACAACTTAAATTGAGTCTTTCTCAAGTTTAATCAGCGATGCGATGTGGCCCCACTCATCGAAAGGCGGTGTTCTTCTTATTCTCTCGGGATATGCCCTACTGCCGACTGCACACCACACCACAAAGCTTCCTCTCATTTGCGATTCGTGAATAAATAAAATATTAATAAAAGAATGGAGACGCGTGCGTGATGCTTTTGTCCATGCAATTGCACTGCATCATTCCTTACTATCATGTACATAGCATGACCCAAAAAAATTCCCATTTAATACTGCTCTTTTAGGATCTACAACACGGTAGTCCATATGTATCAGGCATTCACACCAGTTGTTGCCGTTTCAAGTATGCATATATTGCCATAAAAATCATTCTTCCAATGATATACAAGTATAACAAATTAAATTAATTGCATCATTTTTGCAAAATTTTAATATTGTTCATTTATATTATAGCCTTATTAATGGGATAACGATTTCAACAAAATTGTGGAACTAATTATTTTCTACTAGAAAACAAATTACATACTACGTTTTTAGTAGAATTGCATAAAAAATTGAATTTTAAAAAGTGGCATATTTAAGTATAATTAAAAAAAAAAAAAATCCCATGGATGAAGTTATTCACATTTTGCTAATTGTTAATGTTGTTTTTCTATTGGAAGTATAACTTGCAACATCAAAAACTTTATAATAATTTAATATTTAGATATTGGATTAATTAACTATTTATGGAACCATGCGATTAATAACATACTCCTAAAAAGAAGATTAATAACTTAATAGTTTAATGCTTATCTCAAATTGCAGGAAATATACGAAAGATATTCTTGTATTGTTTTCATGTGGTCTTAAATAATTATGCAAGGAAAAACTAATAATTAGTGAGGAAAAAAAATTATAGGTAGACCAATTCTATAATAGTATTATTCTTAGATTAACCAATCAAAGTGAGAACAATGGAGTAGAAGTAAGAAATTTCTATAATTATCTGATCTCTTCATTAAATTTGAAGGATTTGTCATAGATTTGAATAGAAAAAAATTTTTTTTTTTTTTTTTTTTTTTTTACAAATTTTCACCTTTGAAAGATTATTCTTGACTAATTCATAAACCACATAGTAAATATAATCTGTTCTTAAAAAAAAAATTATATATTTTAAAGCTCTATTTAAATATAAAGACATGATTGTATCATATTGATTTATTTTTTATTTATTATAAGAAATTTGTGACAATATAAATATGGATGACTGCTATGGTGTTGTTGTGTAAACTTTTAATTTATACATGTAATTTATTAATTATTTATAAAAATTTTATTGAAAATAAAAATTATTAAAAAAATTATATATATTAATAAATTATTAATTAAATATTTAAAAAATAAAATATTATATAATAATATCATACCCAACACTGTAATATTGATCCACGAAGACCTGATATCACCAAAAATAACATCAGAGCTCAACTAAGATTCTCCTAACAGTTTCAATATAAATAAACTCTAACTGTATAACAAATTTATCATTATTTTTTAAATATCTACTAAATGAATATATTATAGATAAAATATTTTTTAAAGAAAGTTTTCTGCAAATTAAGTTCATAATAAATTAATTAATTGACAAAAATTTATACAATATAATTAATGTATAGAATTACAAAAAATTATAAAGTATTATTGATAAAATAAAATAAAAAAAAAATATATATATATATAAACTCAATCCATTAGAAAACTGAATGTGAAAAAAGAAACGGCGCCGTGTATGTGGGAAGAGGGAATTAGACAGAGCATAAATGGACAAGTGTCGTTGAAAGCTTAGCGTGCGCCTCCCCCCACCGATTTGTCGTGAGCCGCACGCGTGACGTTCAGTCAAACTATATCAGACGTAAAAGCACGGGAGAACCTTTTTTTTTTTTTTTCCCACTCTACTAATTTAGACCTTTATTAATTGAATTTTTCAAAAATACAGTAACAAGAATACAAAAATAAGCATAATAATACTGAGAGAGAAGCAGAGAGCAGGTGAAATCCAAAGCTAAAGCAAAAAGCACAAAAGGATGGAGAAAACGTAAAAAGCCAAATGGAAAAAAAAGCTTACAAAAGCGAAGGCTAGAGAGAGAGAGAGAGAGACAGAGAGAAATTGTATGTGTAGGGCAAACAAATCCTCGTAATCCACGTGCTAAAATGCGCCACTTTGATATTCTTTCCTTTCCCACAACCCACTCCCTCTCCCTCCTTTTTTAAAATCTCTCTCTTTCTCTCGCTGGTGGAGTCTGTAGTCCTATAAAACTGTTTTCGTGTTCTAATAGTCTAAGCTCTGTTTTTTTTTAAAAAAAAATTATTAATATGGCAGTGTTGGTTTATTGCGTGGTGTATTTTATTAGTAGTTTATAATATTTGTGTCAACACTTTAAAGCTACAACGAAATCGCCATGTACAGGAAGAGTGTGCGCAGGATAAGATCTTACACACTCTTTCTACTTTGAAGCAAATACACATTTACAGAGACAGAGAGAGAAAAAGGAGAGTGACTTTTTTTTAATTAGATTTTATATTTTTTCTGTTCTTTGTAATTAGTTGGATGATGATGGTGATGATGATATAAGGAGAGAGGGCTCATTGAAATGTCGATTTCTTTAGCAAGATAAAAACAAGGAAGTTGATCAGCAGGAGGAGGAGAAGGAGGAAGAGGAGAAAGGAGGTGAGACCCCACAACCATGCTTTGGTCCGCGTGCTTTGATGCAAAATGATGGGGAGGAGAGGTTTTGATTTTGGTTCTTATTATGTCAAAAGCCCCACCTTTAAAAAAACCTCTTTCTTTTCGCAGGTTTTGTTCCTTCATTTTGGATTCTTCTCTTTTCTGTCCCAATCTTATGGGTCTTCATTAATCATGTCCTCTTTTACTTCCTTTTCTTCCTTTGGAGAAACACATATGTGATTTCACGGCCGGGTGTTTTTTCTCTTAGCTATTGGAGTTGTGGGTTTTGGAGTTAGAGACGTGAAGATGGGGTTGTGTTGACGAGCAAATTTTTGAGGAGAAGCGTATGATGATGATGATGGGTTCTGTTGAAGAGAAAATTAAAGCAGGAGGTTTGGTTAGTGGAGCACAAACCAATCTGCTCGAGGAAATGAAGTTGTTGAAAGAAATTCAGGACCATTCTGGTTAGTTACATTCCCATTATAATCTTCTTTCCCTTCCTTTAGGTTCTTTAATTTGCTTCTTTTTTTGCTTGCTCGGTTTCATCTCTTTTTCCTTTTCTTTTTTTTTTTTTGAAATTTACCATATGGTATTATTAATTTTGCTGCGGACTCACAAATTCTTAAGTGACGGCTCTTTACATCTGTGCCCTCAAATAGGCAGTTGAAGAGTGTCTTTATGTTTATACAGTTTTGTCTTGCTTGATTTCAGGGACTCGTAAGACTATAAACTCGGAGTTATGGTACGCCTGTGCTGGTCCACTTGTTTCCTTGCCTCAGGTTGGAACTCTTGTTTATTATTTCCCTCAGGGACATAGTGAACAGGTTTGCATTTACCTTTTTACCCATCTTAATTCATTATGCTCAGTTGATTCTTAGTATAGTTTTATTTACTGCAAGTGCATTATGGCTTGTGAGGTGAATTTAAGTAGAAGCAGATCAAGACAAATTTAATTAGGAGGAATATATATTCTATCACTGATTCTTTTTGTACAGTATCACATATTCTATTCTTTTTAGACAGTAAAACAAACGCAAGAATCATAATTTTTGCTATGGAGTTTGAATTCTATACAACAAATTATTCAACTTAAATACTATTTTGTGATGCAGCATGCTGATATTGAAGCCGATTCCACAAATCTGTGATGCGTTTAAACATATATTTTTACTTGTTTTTGTTCTTTTGTTGGTTTGTCATTTTAATAGTTATCTTCACGCTTCATTTGAATCCAGTAGGTGTTGGAAATTGATATTTCACCTGTAAGACTCTGCTTGGCCTGTTTCCCTTGAAGCAAATAGAAGTTAATTGCATGTTTTAATTTTGTATCAGTTTCTTCTCATTGATCTGTTATGTTACTTAAGCAATGCAATGACCTTAGAATCTAATGCACTACATCTGATTTAGAGGTATTATGATATGCATGCTTTAGATTAAAGCATGAGGAACAACCTTGTTTTCACTGTATGTTGCCGTGACAACCATGGATTCTACTAACCAGTTTTAATGGAAATTTAAGTTAGGAACTTATTTATATAATGCAGTTAGTGAATGTTCTGCATTATTCAGTTTCCCTTCTATTCAGTTTCTGCTAATTGAAAAGGAGCCATAGTACAAAGGGAGCTTGCAGAAAGTTGAGAGATAGGATGAATGATTTGAATAGCTTTTCTGTTGACTTTTTACAGATTATCTTCACAATATTTTACTGAATTAATGAACTGTTATTTGCATGTATAGGTGGCGGTTTCCACTAAAAGAACAGCAACTTCGCAAATTCCTAACTATCCAAATCTCCCTCCTCAGCTTTTGTGCCAAGTTCACAATGTTACCTTACATGTATGCCAATTCTTTACTCAGTTGGCTTCAGGATATGTGCATTCTGCTGTTATCTCTCATTAGTAGATTAGTTGTTTCACCTTTTCTTTTTCTTATTTTTCAGGCAGACAAAGATTCTGATGAGATTTACGCCCAGATGAGTCTTCAACCGGTGAACACTGTAAGCTTGATTACTAAATAGTTGTCTTAGTTCTTCTGCCCAAAAGTGACGAGAAAAGTGAGACTTTAATATTTGTGCTTCTGTCTAGGAAAAAGACGTCTTCCCCATACCAGATTTTGGACTAAAGCCCAGCAAGCACCCAAGTGAATTTTTCTGCAAAACGTTGACAGCAAGTGATACGAGCACACATGGAGGGTTCTCAGTGCCACGGAGGGCAGCAGAAAAGCTCTTTCCTCCATTGGTAAGTTTTGATATGACCAAAATTTTTTTAATGCTGCAGTGAGATAGAGAGCCATTATATTTGAGTAAATGGTTTAATTTATTATCAGGATTACACAATGCAACCACCAACTCAAGAACTTGTTGTCAGAGACTTGCATGATAATACCTGGACTTTTCGGCATATATATCGAGGTGAGGAAGCTTTTTATTGCTGTTTCTATTCCTTTAGTACGTCTGTGATAAAGATATAGTTTTGAGAAAGAGCATAATTTGTTCAAAGAGTTTTTATAAAGAGTATAATTTGTTCAAAGCTTAATTTGGGCACAGAGATGTTCCTTAGTCCGTTTGTGATATGCCTTTGGACTCAGTACATGATTCTTATGGAATATTCCTTTTTTTTTTTCTAAAAACAAAAAGTCTCCCACTGTGTTTGACTGCTTGTCTGGTGTTTCATTGTACTTTTTGTCTTTTCATGCAGGACAGCCGAAGCGGCACCTTCTTACTACTGGCTGGAGTTTATTTGTTGGTTCGAAAAGGCTTAAAGCAGGCGATTCTGTTCTTTTTATCAGGTAATTAGCATCCTTCACATGTCGCAACTTTTAATGTTCTTATCCTGGAGGTGGGAGGGATAGACAAGTACTGAATCAACTCTTTTTCTCCACTATCTACTATATCTACTTTTTTCATCGAGCTATGCAATATCAGCCAACTAAACTAAACACATTATTTACTATTTTGATTATTGCAATTGTTTTTGTTAAATAACTCTCCAATGGAAAAATAAGGGTGTTTTAAGTATAAGTGTTTTGTTGGGCTTATGAAAATGATAGGAGCTTGGTTGTGCTGTGTGACTTCCTTTCTTTTCCATCACAAGATTACATTCCCATGAAAACCATATAATTTACGATGGTTTCCTTTTGAATCTATTCTCTTTTACTATTAACAGAGATGAAAAGTCACATTTAATGGTTGGTGTGAGGCGTGCAAATCGTCAACAAACAACATTGCCATCATCAGTTCTATCTGCTGATAGCATGCATATTGGTGTTCTTGCTGCTGCTGCTCATGCTGCTGCCAATCGAAGCCCATTTACTATTTTTTACAACCCAAGGTTTGTTGTTTAATCTTATTATCATACACAACTCTTTCACTCCTTACTATGATTTCTGAATATGGTGATCACATGTTCTTTCTATCATTCATAGGGCATGCCCCTCAGAATTTGTGATTCCTTTAGCTAAATTCCGAAAAGCTGTATATGGGACCCAAGTTTCAGTTGGTATGAGATTTGGGATGATGTTTGAAACAGAGGAGTCAGGCAAACGCAGGTAATTTTTTGAGTTATTGCAACCTTTTACATCATTATTAGGCAGCAATTGCAATAAAAATTCGGTAATATTAGTGACAATAGATTCCAACGGTAGCTAGTTATTCATTATTTACTTTTGTATATATATCATGGCAAGGGCAAAAGCCTTTTTTTGGTAACATTTTGCCAGTTAAAGACATCTAAATTGTAATTACATCTGCACGGTTAGACTTGGATTCTTGTTAGTCTGAACATCTAGACACGTTTGTTTGGTTCATAATTTCTGCAGATATATGGGCACGATAGTTGGTATTAGCGATTTAGATCCACTGAGATGGCCTGGTTCCAAATGGCGAAATCTTCAGGTAAGGAGGCTGCTTTTGTGTCTGACTGAACCTTGTTGTTTTGCAACTCTTATGTTGTTATTAATCAATCAATAGAATGGAAACTAAGGAATTGCCTGTTGCTTTGCCAATTCAACAATTGAATTTCTTGTGTTTGTTTTATGAACAGGTAGAGTGGGATGAGCCTGGGTGCTCTGATAAGCAAAATAGAGTTAGTTCATGGGAAATTGAGACTCCTGAAAGTATTTTCATATTTCCTTCTCTGACTTCAGGTCTCAAACGACCCTTGCATTCAGGATTGTTAGGTAAGCACATCCTAATTTTGGATCCTAGTGGGATAATTTGTTGTACATTCATTATACTTCTGTATTTATTCCAGGACTGGAATCTGAATGGGGGAACTTGATAAAAAGACCTCTTGTCTGGCTTCCTGAAAATGAAAATGGGAATTTTCCATATTCTTCAATTCCAAACCTGTGTTCTGAGCGACTGTTTAAGATGCTAATGAAGCCTCAAATTGTTAACTATCCTGGAATCTGTGAGTCTTCCCTACAACAAGAAATATCTGCTGCTAAGGGGACTCCTTTACATGTGGTGAAGACCATTCACGGAGCACGCAATCAGCTTATGTCAGTAGAAAACCAAAATTATTCCCAGTTCTGCCCCAACCAGTCTGACATCACTAACTCATCTTCATCAAAAATAAATGTACCTGCAAACTTACTTCCTCCTTGCAATGTTGTAAATCAAACACCAGATGGAAGTAGCATAGAAAAGTTAAAATCAGAACCTGAGCATTCTACAGATCAATTAAGTCCATTAACCTCAACCAGAGAATGCATCGAGGAAAAACCATCCTATAGTCCTACAAATCTGCAGAACTGCAGCAACCAACTAGAGTTTCAAAATCAGAACCAGGCTCACTTGCATGCACAAAACAGTCTCTGGCCTGTACAGCCTGTTTTGGAAACTTCTGCTCTTCATCCTCAGGAAATTGCTATTCCCCAAGCTGATGCTAATTCTCTAAATGTATCACTTCCTATCCTGGATACTGATGAATGGATATCAAATCCTTCTTGCATATCTCTCCCTGGGATTTATGGATCATCAGGACCTTTGTCCATGTTTGGATTGCAAGAACCATCAGCCCTACTCCCTGAAACAATTAATTCCTCTGTATCTTTAATGAATCAGGAACTGTGGGATCAGCAACTAAACAATCTAAGATTTTTATCCCCAGCAAGCCAACCCATTCCTTATGTTCAGCAAGACCCCTGCAGCCTTAACTCAAGTGGAACAAGTAATGACCAAAGTGGGATTTATGGCTCTTTTAACGTTGATGTTGGCAAGGGGGTAGGTGCTGTAATTGATCCTTCTGTTTCAAATGCTATTTTGGATGAGTTTTGTACATCAAAGGATGCTGCAGATTTCCAAAATCCTTCGGAATGTTTGGTTGGCAATTTCAGCTCAAGCCAGGACGTTCAATCACAGATTACCTCAACAAGCCTGGCAGACTCTCAAGCTTTCTCGCAGCAGGACTTTCCAGATTGCTCAGGCGGTACATCTTCCAGCAATGTGGATTTTGATAAGGCTAATTATATGCCAAATAACTCATGGCAGCAAGTTGCTCCACGAGTGCGGACATATACAAAGGTACGATAATTGTTGCATGTCTATAAGGTTGTCTGGAGAGGGAGGAAAAGAGGTAGGGTTTGGAATTGAAATATTGATATAAAGATTTCGATTGAGTTGCATATTTACTGCGAGTATACTGTTTCAGCATGATGCATTTTAGCCCATCAATTTCTCAAGCATACAACCAATGATTAGTTGATCAATATTTGTCTAGTGATCATGTGATATGCCCACTTATATCACTTAACTGTTTGACGGACTCAGGATGAAACTTCCTGAGAAATTATCATCTTGACTTAAGTTGATGAAATAGTTTTATGATTGACAGGTTCAAAAAGCTGGCTCAGTTGGGAGGTCAATTGACGTCTCAAGTTTTAAAAACTACGAAGAACTTTGTTCTGCAATTGAATGTATGTTTGGACTTGAGGGGCTGCTCAATCATCCAAGGGAGTCCGGGTGGAAGCTGGTGTATGTGGACTATGAAAATGATGTTCTACTTATTGGAGATGATCCTTGGGAGTAGGTTTTGACCATGTTTTTTTATGCCGTACTCAGTTGTAGCCAATTTCTTATGATCATTACCTGCGTTTGTGCAGGGAATTTGTTGGGTGCGTCCGCTGCATAAGGATTCTGTCACCTTCAGAAGTTCAGCAGATGAGTGAGGAGGGAATGAAGCTTCTTAACAATGCAAATATCCATGGGCTTAATGCTTCCATCACAGAAGGCAGTGGTGCTTGAGATTGAACGATGGCCGCCCTAATTAACTCTAGTGGGTGAGACTTGCATGGTCCCATCATGATCGAGTCTTGCCATAATTACTATTTGATTCCACGATGATGGTAAATGATGTGGGGCATTTGTTAGAATGGCATTAGATGTATGAATATGAGGTTACGTCTGTCCGTGTCATAACTAATGTATGAGATACTTAATTCTGAGCTTCCTGCATTTCTGTTTTACCCCAAGTAGTAAGGCTAAGCTTTCTATGAGTATTGGGTAGTGGTGTAAGCTTTCTATGAGTATTGGGTAGTGGTGTATAACATTAATAATAAAGCGAAGCAAATAGAGAAGATAAAAAATCCACAGGAAATAATATAAAACTACCATCATTTGAAAGCAGGCAACGCAGAATGCAACTGACTGGAGGATGGTGATGGCTTTTGTATCTTCTCATGTGGAAGGGCTTGATTGGCTAACTAGTCTATATTCCCACGCTTCTGCAAAAAGCTCACAGCTGTTTGTCAGCAAAGTTTGGGCAGCTACGTGTTGTGTTACATAGTGTCCAAACCTCAGAAAGCACCACTACAACACGTAATGGGTTTGTTTCAATGTGGGGGATTTGTTTCCATATTCTCTTATGAAAAATACTACCACACACAATGGGTTCTCATCTCACTCTCAAATCAGATCCTTCCAAGAGAATGTCAATAATATAATATGCACAAAAATGTAGCCTTCCATGTCGTATTTTGTTTAGTTATTTTAATTTCTAAAAAATAAAACAGAATTTTATCATGCAAAAATATAAAAATAATTTTCTACCTAAATATTTATAAATTAATTTCTTTAAACATTATTTTTACACAAAGCAATAGTGTAAAACTTAATTAGGACTCTTTGTCTGCCATTTGAAGGAGGATAAAAGCTGTCATCGAACGACAAGATGCCTGCTTTACCCACTCCGCTAGATGATACCCATTGGCAGAGTTCTAAAGAACGACTGTCAAATCTATTCTATTGCTATGCGATTTGAAGCGACTAATACAGAATGCTACCGTCAAAACAGAACCGCTGAACGCAAAATTCTTCTGCATTGATCTTATAACCTACTAAAGTGCCTCAAAGTTAGGGGTGTGACTAGAGGGATAAATAATCACTTAAAAACGGCAATGAGCTTCAAGACTCTGAATGAACTTATGTCTCTCTCCATGTTTGTGCGAGTGAAACAGAAGAATAAGAAATGGAAAAGAAAAAAGACGATTTCTAGATTACTTTGAAGACTAAACAAGCTAGCTGGGTGGGGAATGTAGCCATGGGAACATGGATATTCAAGTGCTTTGCAGTTTGATGCAATTGGTGAAATTGATAACATATCTGTAGCATACTAAAAAGCCTCAATTTGTATTATATGCCCAAATATAACAAAGAAATTGGGCTGTGTTGAACTGAATCTGGTGGATAAAAGTTTGATCAACACAAAAACTCAATGCTGCCACAAGAAATTTGCAATGTCAAAGCAATGCAAGTAAGATACATATGGTTTTGGAGATAATGAAGTGATAGAGAAATATTTCACTTAGAATAAGTAGGTGATAGGTTTGCATTCAAGTTTTACATCTAAAGAAATTCTCAACTTGAAGCCATAATACATCTAAAGCAATCCACAAGTTGAAGTCATCTAAAGAAATACTTGCAATATATATCTTGTTCTACCACAAATAACTCAGAGATGTCTTCTCAAATTTTATAAGTTATAACTACAAGTTTGGAATAAAAAGATCCTACAGCAGAGAAACTATAATATAGGCAGCAAAAGCAAACTATGCATTGCTAGTGAAGACTTGTGCAGTAAAGTCACTTTGCTGGAGATCATTACCTGAGATAGTTTCAATTTAGATTTCCAGGTGATTCTTTTAATTTCAAAATGGTGTTGCCTGCCAAAATACAACATCAAGAATATAGGTATCCCATTTTGCTAATGCAGATTATTAAAAGATCAATAACAGGATTTTGACATTGATTTTATATTTTTGGGATGGTTTGGAGAGTTTTAGTTTGACGCACTCAGAGTGAGACTGTTAAAGATTCGTTTCTTATTTGCTATTTAACCTAATTAAACATTAGACTTTACTAGACCACAATCTCATTTATTTACTACGATAAATACTCTTCATATATTTCATTTAAAGACTTTTGGCCTCCACTATCTCTTCACAAATGATTTATTCTCTTACTCACTTCTTTACATTGCCTTCTCTCTTTCTATAAATAAATTACACTAATGCTGATACATATTGATAGATGTTCTAGTATTTTTTTTTTTGTTTTGATTATCACCTGCCATGCAACATCTAAGCTCGCAGAGAATATCTACTCTTCTTTTCACACCATTTCTAAATTATCTTCTGAGTATTACTGACGTATTATGCTACCTCTCTGTCTAAGAACCCTACATCTACAGCTTATCTCATGAACAACAATGCATCCATAGACTCACGATTAGGATATGGCTTATAAAACTGAAGATTAGACCAAATGGTCCTATAAAATTTCATCATCATAATAAAAACAACAAATTTCATCACATTATGCAAGTTGATTAGTACATAATATTCAAAGTTCTTCGTGGATTTTGGAATTAAAAAGAATGCAGGCTCCAAGCGCTAAAAATATCAGGAACTCACAGTTTCAAATATTCAAGAATATACTATATTTTTGTTTCCCCATTTCCTAGCATTTCATTTAGCTTGGATAACTAAAATCCCCTAAATTACATAATAAAAGATAAAAAAGAAGTCTTAAATTACAGATCAGATATATCACCTTCCACCTTCTACTGCTTGTTTGCAGTTGAGAAAAGACACAATTGATGTCTTATGGCACCTCAAAACAAAATTCATCATAATGTTGGGGCAATGGACTCTTATAAATTCTGTGCAAAGAAAAAGACCTAGAAGTATGAGTGATATCCTTACCTCTTGTGGTTTTCTTTGAAAACCCTTAACGGTCACACTCTTCCCGGCTTTTGCAGCACTGCAGACAAATAAATCTCAGATTTGTCTAATCCAGTTGAGTCTACCTTCTCTCCCACAACCCATTTCAGCTTCTTATAACCAAACTGCTCTATCAATCGTGTCAAAGTCCTCTTCTTCTCATCGTCAGGGCAATAGAAATTATCTAACCAGAACAATCCACCAGCCCTCAAAATGCGATCAATATCAAACATTAAGAACTCCAATTTTTCAGGCTTGCCTCCCACATCCAGTCCACTAGATGCATGGATCAAATCAAACACATTATCATAGAAAGGGAACCTATGATCTAAGCTCAAATACAGTGGGAAAAGCCCTCTTGCTGCAATGAATTCACTAAATGGAGCATCAATATTCAAAGTGCTAGTAATAACAGTCACATTCCTCTCTGCCATTCTAGCAGCAAACGTGCCAGACCCACCGCCAATATCAAATCCTATCCTAATTCCTCCACTTGCTAAAGTTAACACATCATCGATAACAAAATCATTCTTGCTTCTACCCTTAACAAACTTTACGTTCTCATACCCACTAGTCAAATCAAAGCAAACAACACAATCCCTACTCAATTTCTTTTTCTTTAAGCATTCAAAGTTCTTGCAACCAAGACCACTCCAAGTTACTATCTTTTCACTAACAGGTTTCCATAGAGAAACAGGAAAAGGAGAAAGATCCCCCTTAGGAACCGACTCGGCAAAGCATCTTCTCCTGGGCAAAGGCTCGCATCCACGCAAAATGAGCTTCTGGCCGAGACTCCAGTCATCAGGACAAGGACCAGAGACCTTGTAAGTCATGTACTGAGACAACAAATCAGCAGATTTATCACAAGAGTGCCCAACAGATGCCACCATTTCAGTAATCCCAGTTCTCGAATCTTTACCAAGAGGGAGCTGATGGTGTTGTAGAAACAATTTGAGCTCGTTTGCAATGTTGGGTCTTGAAATATCTATGGTTTCATAGCCTAAGAGCTCCTTTTCCATCTTAGCAAGCTTCTTTTGAGAAGAATCAATCTCTCTGAGGATAAGAGAGACTTTCTCGGAGATTAAAGATATGTTCCTGTGGGTGTTAGGAAAGATGTGATTTTGATGTTGTTTTGGAGAGGATGTGAAGGCATAAAGAGCAAAGAGATTAGTGGAGATGACAGAAAAGATCATAAGAATGTTAACTGCTGAAGAGCAGATTGTTGCTCTCTTGAATCTGGCTGTTCCGTCTCCTATTTTCAGTGATACTGATCCCATCTTTGCCCTCTTTTATGCCTCAGGGAGATAGAGAAGGGCTTAGGCAAGGGGGAAAATTACAACACTAAGAGAGTGAGCCTTGTGAAGTGGGGCTAGTGTGGATTTTTAAGGGATTTTGAGTATTGATTAGTGATTACTATTTCAGATAAACAAAGAGTGTGGTAGTTGTCGGTTGCAGTTAAGTGTCAAGTGGTCACGGTAAACAAGGCATTCGCCGGATGTGTGCCGCTAATGAGATCAAAATTCTTTTTTGGTTTTATTTTTTTTTTCTTTAACTGAGAGAGACAGGAATTAGTAATTATAAACGTCTTCCTTTATTTTCTTTTTGAGAGTGTTAATTAAGTAATTATCATGCTCTCTTGAACCAAGATTTTTCCAATTTTTCTGACGCTTGGACACTTTAGGATATAGAAATAAGTAAATCTCTTAAATTTCACTTGTTATTATTTTTATGAGATAATTAAGAAGTGTAAGCGGGGCTTTTGATTGCTTAGTAATAAATATAATGCTTTTAAAAGTAAACTCAACCCTAAATCAATCTATTAGTTAATTTTCAGTTGGATTGATTTATTTAATTTGATTTAAATAATGTAAAATAAAAAATAAATAATATTAAAATTACAATTTTAAAAAAAATCCTTCAAAATTAGTCTGACTGAACTTGACCAAACCAATCTTCAAACTGGTAGGTTCTAGAAAATAAGACGCATAATTCAAACAATATTGAAGAAAAAAAAAAAATAAGCATGATCAAACATATTAAATACTGCCATACCTGCTTGTAAATCAGATTAATCTTCAAATTCCAAGTATTTACGCACTGCTGATTGATTAAAGGCAAAGGTTAATCATTAAGTATTAGTTGATTTTCGTAGTTGTAAATGTCATAAATTATTAATAAATGATGACATTCATGTGATCTGCATAGCAAGTTGTAGCAAACAACCAACAAAAAAGAAAAGCATTGTGGTTGAGCCGCATACATATTACTGGATAGGATAAAAATCTCTAATTAAAAAAAAAAACTGACCCACTCGGCAATAGCCAATAAGCGTATTAACTTCACGATAGACCCGTAGTCTTGGACCGCAGCATCGACAGGGCCCCAGTCCAAGAAAAGGTGTCATGGACGTGAAAATACTTTGGTCAAGATCAACAACCATACCTCCTTGCTCGATGCCAGACCTACTGGCCTACTACTTACTCCATAACCAAGTGCATCACTAGAATTTGATTAAGTGAACCATCAGGCCTAGCCCAATAAACCGAAGATCCTTAAATTATAAAGCCACATAGCCCAGCCCAGACAACACCCACAGCAAACAAGAAAAGCCCATATGACGACATAAATCCATCTTAGTGGCTGAACTCTGAGACACTGGCCCCCTCTTTCCTACATTTCTAGTTTGATCATCATGCAACTTCATCAAATAAAGAGGGAGAGGCAAGCAACACCAACAAATAACCAAATCGTAGGACCAATTAATAGCCCGATCTAAATACCATAACTTGCAATGTCTATGAGATGTGACGAATCTGTTTGGAAATCAGAGTCATTTCATCATATCAAAAAACAATAAAACATATAAACCGAGATGGATGCTGGCACCATGCAAACGCAAAGTTCCTGAGTTTTCTAAATAGAGAACAAAGAGACTATAATTGTCATGTTAATACTACAAAAGAAGAGCTTCTCCACAAATATTTTGCCATCAACCATCTTATTCAATATTTATCTTTCATAAAAGAAGATTGCCAGATGCCAGCATGTCAGAACCCACTAATCCACAAAATGATCATTATATGTATTAAAATTATAGAGGACAATTCAATTTCTGAAAAAATGACGATAACATGTGCCATTCTAATGATTATGAAGATAAACAAAATTCAAAACTGTCCACAATGCTGCCACCTTACCAAAATCATAAATGATAGAAACATTTGAAAGACTAGGACTCTTTATTTCAACTAGAGACCTATGCACGCGCTCCTCAGTGATGTGCCTTTGCTTCAGCCTTCTTATGTGATTTTGCCTTCATCTGTTGGAAGAAATTGTATTTGTTAACGAGTCATTCCCAATCACAACATCTGTGACCATGGGAATGCTCCAAATAGGGGAAAAAAAGAATATAAATCCATTACTAAACCGGATACCAATCAATTTAAAGGAAAAGAAACTTACAGTAGCTTAATAATTCTTTGACAATTAGTGCCTAAAAGTTTGTCATATACAGCATATAGAAATGAATTTCATCCAGGATATAAATGTAAATTTATGGAACAGCAATAACAGTTTCAAGATTTCCCGATTTCCCCACTCCAGTTCGAACACCATTACAAACAAAAACAATAATCCGTCGTAGTGCTATTGGGTCATCAATGATACCTCTCTTGTATTGAATGCAACACCAACTAATCTATTCTTGAACATCAGAATACCTACATTAGCAACTTGCAAAGAGAATGGGGATGAAAAAGGGGAGAGAGGATAGGGGACAGAGCTGGCTATAGTGCCATTTCTACATGCACCCTCAGACTAGATACACTAACTCAGGCACATTGTCTTAGCTAAGAACGAAGCTTCAATTAAGTTAATTCTCCAATTTTTGGCTATACCATGTTCATTTAACAAATTAAATTGACAAATCAATTATCAACTAGCAAACTCTCACTACCATCTATTAAGAAACACGCCAAAACTCAAGTGTATGAAGCCTACCCCCTCGGATTCTCCTAGGAGCTGAAAATAGACATTGTCTTTTGAACGATCAGTTATTAAACTAGAAGTACAGATAGATCAGGTTTACACATAAGAATCCCAAAAGAGTTGCATATATGGACAGATCTCCAATTTATACATTTACATAATTGACATATATGTATCATCTGAAAGAGTTACATATCTTACTACCCACTTTTGTTTGAACCTTGTTATGTCCCTGGCATCAAGGATCTTCAAGATGCTCTCTTCTCTATTTTTTTTTTTTTAAAAAAAGAAAATTTGCATTTAAGCAGCATCTATGATCTTCAAGATGCTCTCCTCTAATTTTTTTTTTTTTTAACAAAAGAAAATTTGCATTTAAGACATTGTCAACTATTGTACAAAAGGTGATCACATATCAACAAACAAGGTATAGCATGTAGGAGCAATAATTTACTTCATTGGTTCACAATTACACTCTCTCAGTACAAAGATGCAGGTATTCTAACTAAAACCGAAGACTATTCCTCACACAATTATTAAAGCATTCCCCTGCCTTCAAATAGAGATTGACATCTATAAGGATGTTTAGAACTGCAACTTCTTTCACTCAAACAGTTTCAGTTGAAGGCACTACTAGCTGAAAATTAAAGGATGACTAAAACAAATTTCTAGTTGTACAGCTACAGGACAATGTAACAACAATTATCTCTGTGATATCTGTGTTGTGCATACATATTGTGACTTAGCAGTCATAGATCTCTGTATGGGTTTTCTAATTGATGCTTTAAAAAAAAGGCAGAAATAGCCTTGTTGGTACTCCTAAAAAAATCTTAAGTCAAAAACACAGCAGAAATTGAACTTCACCAGTGTGAATTATAAATGAAAAACCAATATAAGTTTATCATATAATACAAAATGTGATGAAAATTTGATATCTAAGGCTAATTCCTTACATCACTTCTAATAAAAAAACACAAAAATCCCATCAAAATTATTGTCAAACAGAACTAACAACCTGCACTTTAATCTTTCAATCAATTCACATCCAAACAGCCAATATTAATCAAATAAAATAAAGAATACTACAAAACCAGTAGAAAATTGCACGCACACTGCTGTTTCAATCCATTCACATCCATTCATACCTTCTACTTGGTGCAGATCCTTTGCCGCCAAATCTAGAGAAACTAAAAACATCCATTCATACCTTCTACTTGGCGCAGATCCTTTGCCGCCGAATCTAAAGAAACTTAAAAAACTCAATTACAACAGTCCTCCAAAGCAAAAAAAACCGAAAAACTGATGCAATCAGACTGTAACAGTCATACAAAACAAAAAGAAAAAAAAAAAAATTAAAGGTTAACCAGATCGAAACACTCAATCCAAAACAAAAAGAAAAGAAATTAAATCTACACCTGCAATAACAGAAAAATAAGTCACCTGCAGCCCAATTGATTTCTTTTCAGCGTTTTCACATTAATTTGGAGCTCTGATGCAAAGGGATTCTATACAGAATTGACAAACGGAACAAGGCAAAGAAGATAGGGAAAACAAATAGAACAATGAAGAATAGTTTATTAGGGTAAAGGTTGTTCTTTTCATCGCGCTTTTAGTTTTTCGTTTAAACACAAAGTTATTCATATATGGAATATGCAGCGATTTCCATAACTATCCATAGGAATGCAGTTACATTGGTGCTTATAAGAACCATCTTTCAAAATTGCCTTAATATAGAGACACAATTATAAAACGCCTCTAGTAAACGCGCTCTTTTATAGCTGATGTAATTGACAGGCATATCTGCTAACAGCCTCTAGAAAACCGCCTGCATATGTTCTGTTTTTAGCAGTGTCAAATATGAGATTTATATTCAAGTGATAACTACACTTTATCATTAATGTATTTATGTACAAAATTATATTGATTCGTAACTCAGCTTGTTGAGAATTTTTCCATAAATGCTTATTATATTTTGAAAAATATTTCTTTCTTTTTTTAAAGAATGATATCAAAATCTTAACATTTAGTGTCCTATGAACATCACTATGGGATAAATACTCTCCTATATAATTATTAATCTAAATAACTAATTATCTATGAAATTAATGATTGATTCAACTAAGAAATTAACTACAGTTCAGATTAAAGAGTTTAGTATATTTAATGAACATGCAAGCCTTTTAGTTAAAAATCTCTAATTTTGAGAAACATGATAATTCCAATTATAGTTGTTTAAGAGCAAACGTTTTGGCTGCCCAGGTCAAACCCAGTTAGGTATTTGCTTACATCATTTAAATTGAGCTACAGCAGATTATTGATTTTGCCTGCTAGAAAGAATTTTTTTTTCTGAAAAGTTTTTGTTAAGCAAATTTTGGTAGTATTATTGGCTTTGCATAATTGTCTGATCAAGGCCCAATGGCCCACAAGTCCACTTTAGACTTCTTCTTAGGAAAAGCCATTTGGTGTATGCAACTATGGATCAATGCCTTCAGGCCTTACTGTTGATTATCTCCCTCTAATTGGCAGGAATTGTACAAGGCCTCCATTATAATGCCACAGTTTTTATTTTTCAATGTCTTCAAATTTATATTAGTATTATTTTATTGGATTATGTAATTTTATAATATAAAATTGTATTATTTTTCTATAAAGAAAGTTACATGATGAGATTGACATATTATACATAATAATGAATATGTTACTTTGGATTACTAAAAAAATTATGCAGCTGAATATATATTATTAAAATGAGTAAATTATTTAATAAATTTTGTAATTTTTTCATATTACTCGTACAAATGGATATGTCACTCTAGTTAATAAAAAATTAAATAAATAAATTCATTGTGCAATTGTTTACTGAATATAATTTTTAATTGAAAAGGTAGAGGTGAGATAAATTGGATAAAAGTTAAGCCATGAATGAATGAGTTTAATGAGTTTAGATCAATTATTGTGAAAGGATTAGAGATAACCAATTAGGTTTGAAAGGGTAGAGAGGAGATAAATTAAATAGAGGTTAAACCCACGAATAAATGGGTAACAATGGTTATAACTAACCAATTAAGTAGTTAAACCGAAATCATTATATATTATATATATTTTATGTATATTCTCAATGTGAAATTTTTTTCTCTTAACACAGACCAATCCTTTTCTTTTAGTGGCATGACGATGGAAATGTATCCAACTCATTTTTTATTTCTTTATATTATATTTGCTATAAATGAAATTTTATAATTTTTATAAAATTTATTTGTAAATTTAATGTTTTATGTTTGAGATAAATAAAATTATTATGAAATTCTATTTTATTAAATGCTTAAAATTTATTATAACTAAATCAAATCCTATCAAATTTGATAGAATTTGCACATAAATTCTGAAATTGTCAATTTTTTATTATGATAAAAACACCTTAATTAAAATACTTTTTTTCACTTCACTTTATCTTCTTTTTATTTTGTCTGCTTTTTTTCCTCTTTCTTCCTTCTCTCCGTTTTTTTTCTCTCTTTTTGTGTTTTTTTACATTTATAAAAATTTCAAAAATAATATAAAATATATTTATAAAATAAATTATTAAATTGCATATTTAAACTAAAAATAAAATTCATTTCATATGAAATGAATTTTATTTTTATTTTGTAATATATTAAACATAAAAATTTATTTGCAAATAAATTTTGTAAATAATTCATTTGAAAATAAAATAAATTTTAAGCTAGAATTAAAAACCAAAAACTATATTAATCTCATTTGAGTATAGGGATTCAAAACTAAAACCATACCAATGAAATAAATGATCCAACAAGCAAGAAGTTCCACATATGTGCTTGGAATCGCAATGCAATTGCAATGTCGAGGCAAAAGACTAATGGGTACCATATCAACTACCCAGAGATATTTCGCCAGGTTAAACTGATCATGCTTCCATTGCATGAGCTTAAAACACCGATATAAACATGGCGACAAACTAACAACACAATGGTGGCTCACTAATTGATTCCCATGACTAAATTTGAAACTCGAAGTAGACCAAAAAAATATATATGTTAGAGAGTTTCATGAACTGGTTATACATGAGTTGAAAATTAACAAGAAATAGTAAAGTAAAATACCAGGTGCACACAACAGCCTTCAATGATCTTTTGCATTTCCATGCTTCTTAGACTTCTTAATCTCACGATCACTGTTCAATGAATATGCATCCCCACCTCCAGTACTATGCTCTTGCACTTCAATTTCTCCATCAGGTTGTGTCCTCTTTTTGTTACAACTGCAAGATCAATTAGCAATGTAAAATCTTATAAGCTTAAAATTCACAAATGTAAAAAGAGCTTTGATCAAGTTTTAGGACAGAAAGTTTTGTTGCAAAACCTCTCAGTCATAGCATTTTTCATGTCTGCATCCAACCAACTAACACTCCCAGTGTGGGCTGGAACCAATGATCCAAAAATGTGTAGAATTTCCAGATCCAAACTGCATAACATTAAACAAATGTAAATATTATCCAAGTCCTCAAGATCTTCACCAAGCCACATTGTCCATATAAAACAATAAGCAAATCAGTGCCCACTTCTGTTCATAAGGTTTGAGTTACATATATACTCCTGTTATCTTAAGTTATCTCCACTAGTATATCCACATTTAGGTTACACTACCAACCCCACAAACAGCCACCCCCATTACCCTGTCCTTGTCCCTCTCCCTAACAAAGAAGAAGAAGAAGAGGATGATGATGATGATAATGATAATGATGACGAGAGGGAATAATGCAAACCAAACCAACTTGTTGCCCAGAAAGATTTAACAATCTGTCACTTCGACTGAGGACATGACCAAAAAATATGATTTCAAAACAAACTTCCCAATTATACAAGAAAAGCTAGATGGTTGCTATGTTAATTGTTTACAGCGACTACTTCAATGATACAGTCCTTCAGCTAGCTCCTCCAATTCTACCAAAAGAAAAACAACGACAAAGTTTGTTCACAACCATATATATAGCATAAATACTACAGAATTTGAATGCCTTGATTAACATCAGCTAACCCACAATTTATGCAACTTAAGCTGGCACAATCTGCATATCCACCATCAATTCTATTTCTAAAAATTAATCAATCTATTTCTTCTCCAATAATCACATAACTGAAACTCCATAGAATATGATATTTTCACCATCACGTTTTGCTCAGTGCATTAACAAAATAGTGCCATCAATATATCCCAAGGTTTGCAAATAATTTAAATCATGTTTTCACAACATAACAATCTGATTTTAATGCAAACTCCGTACTTCTTTTTGAGAACAGTACACAGTTTGTATATGAGATGCGTGTGTGACACGAATATATCTGTTCTGAGTCTGAGAGAGATAGAGAGAGTGATTATATACGTTTGAATTCAGGAATGAACAAAGGATCCAATATTTGATACAATCCATGACATTATATAGTTAAAGTAAACAATGACAGTAAAAAAGAAGAATAGTCACCTCTTTACTACGAAGCGTATCACAGTTCCAACCTTTATTACATGCCGCTTGTAAGCTCTGCTAACATATAAATTCTCACCACGTTTCTACAACAAATAAAACATAATCAAATGAGAAAACAAACTAATAATATCAACTCTCAAGCTGCAGTCTGATGAGAAAATAAGCCCTTTAGAGCATAAGTGGGTAAAGAAACCTACACTTTTATATCTAAATTCATCTCGAATATCTTCATCTGTCACAATAGCAGATGAAAAACCAAGAACAATAACATGTATAGACTCTCGTGTAAGTTTCACCACCTTTCCTTCTGAAAGTGAAAGAAACAAGTATTTTTCAGAACAAAGTATTGAAGCCATACTGTAGGAGGCATCAGAAATAACAGCAAACATAATAATGTCTTCCTACATTGATTAATGGGACCCATTAATCAAAGCAGAAACAAAAGATAACATCACTTTCAAATTTATAAAGAAAATATTGTTTCGACATGTTAGAAGAATAGCAACTAAGAGCGGAAAACGATTTGATCATCGAATTCGACAAACTAAAGGCAATGGAAACTATTGACAAAATGGCTAAGGTGAAGAAAAACAACCAAATTACCTAAAAGCGTATCCGGCTTCGGAGAGAAAAGTAATAGTTTTGCTTTGAGTCTCACAGCAAAATATGGATGAACCCCGGAAAATATTCTTGCCTGCTTGTCCGGACGGTTAACAGAATAAGCCAATACAGCACCATCAAAACTTTCATTAAACCTATTAAGTAAATCAGCAATTAGCATTGCAAAACAACACTTATACTAACTAATTCTACAAACTGAACAACAATAACAACACAAAGTCAAGCTCTGTCATATGGGCAATAACTAAAAATTCATTGAGAAAGGCAAAAAGAAACGAAACTTGAAAAGCAAGGAGCTGAGCTGACGAAGTATAGCTTGAGAAACATTCTTGCTCTGTGATGGGTGAACATAAACTACCAGATCAGCATCCGATACTTTAAGTCCTTCCATCTCTTTATACCACAAATAAAGAATGAATCCGATATCAAAGTACTTTTCGATCAAGTTTCAAGCTTTCCTCCAAAAGCTGCAAGATAAACAAGAGTTGTTTTAGGGTTTTTTCAGTTAATCAGTAACAACACCACTTTATTCAATTGCTCTGATCTGTTACATCTAGCCTTTAGTAACGGGCCTAAGACACCCAAATATGTCCTTCATGATCTAAAACGGGCCTAAGACACCCAAATATGTCCTTCATGATCTAAAACGCAGCTGTATAAGCACTGGGATTGTAGGGGCGTCCATAGGTTGATTCGGTCGGCTTTGGTTCAGTTAGTATGAAAACCAAATTAATCAAATTATTTTTATATCAAATCGAACTAAACCGAGTGTACATACAAACCGAATTATTTCAGTTTGGTTCACTTCAACAAATCGGCTTGGACTTTTAAGCCCGATTCTGTGGCTGGATTTTTGGGCTTTATTTGATATATTTGTTAGTTCTAATTTTTGTTCATTGTCTAATAGAAACACTAATAAAACTTAAAAATCAAATAAAAATAAACCATACAACTGCAAATTCTCAAAAGAAAAAAAAAATACAAGTCCCGCGTAAAATAATCTAATAAACCTAAATATTACATATTCTACACAAATTATCTAAGAAACCAAAATATTGAGCAAACAAGAAGTTTTGGCCAATAAGTAAAACTGCTATTTGCCTCTGCCTGTTGAACCTGCATGATTATTTTGAAACCAAATTCAATAGTGAAATTAAGAAAATTTCAAATACAGATACAAAAAAAAAAAAAAAAAAACTTCGACAACACTGATTTGAAGCCAATAGTTATATATTACTCTTTGAATATGCTACAAAGACTCATATTTCCTTACCAAACTTAATCACTTAAACTAAACAACTCACCATTCACAAGAAGTTCATATATTCTAAACCAAAATACCCAATTCAATGAAAGAATACAGAAATCAAGCCATGCAATTCCAAATTTTTAGAACCCTAGCACCCTCCAATCCACATACATATAACACAGGAAAAATTAAAATTGATATTGAGTTACTAAGTACACACCTTTCAAAAACTTCGTTTAACTGCTTTTTTTCTCTTGTTTTCAACACGATAAGAAAAGGAAATAAGAGGAGAAAGAAAGAGGGAGATAGAGAGAAAAATCGGAAGAGATTTATTGGAGGAAGGGCTGGCTATGAAGGATTAAAGGCTGGTTAGTGATAGCGATGAAGAAAACAAAGAGAGCAAGAAGAGTTACAGAGAAAACAGAGAAAGCGCGAGAGAGAGAACGGGCTTGAGTGTGGGCGTGAAAGAGAGCAAAAGTCAGGAATAGGTCGGTAGGGCGAAAGCAAAAAGGTTCGTATATATGTAAAAAATTAATAACGTTTAAACTAATCCGGTCGGTTCTGTTTTTCGATTTTTTTTCAGAAACCGAATCGAACTGAACCAAGACGTCACCGTTCCAATCTTTGAAAACCCTTAATGGTCAAATAAATCTCAGATTTGTCTGATCCAGTTGAGTCTACCTTCTCTCCCGCAACCCATTTCAGCTTCTTATAACCTAACCGCTCCATCAATCGTGTCAAAGTCCTCTTCTTCTCATCGTCAGAGCAATAGAAATTATCTAACCAGAACAATCCACCAGCCCTCAAAATGCGATCAACATCAAACATTAAGAACTCCAATTTTTCAGGCTTGCCTCCCATATCCAGTCCACTAGATGCATGGATCAAATCAAACACATTATCATAGAAAGGGAACCTATGATCTAAGCTCAAATACAGTGGGAAAGGCCCTCTTGCTGCAATGAATTCACTAGATGGATCAATATTAAGTGCTAGTACTAACGGTCACATTCCTCTCTCCCATTCTAGCTGCAAACGTGCCAGACCCACCGCCAATATCAAATCCTATCCTGATTCCTCCATTTGCTAAAGTTAACATATCATCAGTAACAAAATCATTCTTACTTCTAGCCTTAACAAACTTTACGTTCTATTGCCCACTAGCCAAGTCAAAGCAACCAACACAATCCCTACTTAATTTCTTTTTATTAAAGCATTCAAAATTCTTGCAAGCAAGACCACTCCAAGTTACTATCTTTCCACTAACAGGTTTACATAAGAGAAACAGGAAAAGGAGAAAGATCCACCTTAGGAACAGGCTTTGCAAAGCATCTTCTCCTGGGCAAAGGCTCACATCCGCGCAAAATGTGCTTCTGGCCAAGACTCCATTTATCAGGACAAGGACTAGAGACCTTGTAAGTCATTTATTAAGACAACGAATCAGCAGATTTATCACAAGAATGCCCAACAGATGCCACCATTTCAGTAATCCCAGTTCTCGAATCTTTACCAAGAGGGAGCTGATGGTGTTGCAGAAACAATTTGAGCACGGTAATTGTCTGTTGCAGTTAAGTGTCAAGCGGTTGGCGTAAACAAGGGCATTCACTCGATATGCGCAGCTGCTCAGATTTAAAACTCTTTTTTGGTTTTATTTTTGTTTTTGTTTTTTTTTTGCGTCAACTGAAATAGACAGGAATTAGTAATTATAAACTTCTTCCTTTCTTTTCTTTTTGAGAGTAATTACGTAATTATAATGCTTTCTTGAACCACGATTTTCTAATTTTTCCGAGGCTTGAACACTCTTGGATATAGAAATAAGCAAATCTCTTAAATTTCATGTGTTATTATTTTTGTGAGATGAATACTTTGTGCTCATGAGAGAAGTGTAACCAAAGCTTTTGTTTGCTAATGCTTTTCAAAAGTAAACCCAATACTGAATCAATCTATAAATCAATTTTCATTTTAAATTGATTTATTTGATTTGATTCAAATGATTTAAAATAAAAATGAATAACAGTGAAATATTATAATTTTAAAATTTAGTTTGAATTTTACCAAACCAATCTTCAAACTTTTACACTTTGTTTGTATTGTAGGTTTGGATTGGTTTGAAAAATTATGTGGTGTTTGGATGAAAGTGTTTGGGGTGGAATGGATTGGTTTGAGAGGTTTTGGCAAACCAACCCAAATCAACAAAACACTCCAAATTAAAACACCCCAAATTGAGGTGTTTCAAAGGGTTGGCAGAAAATGCATCTGATTCAAGTACATATTTGCCCTTAAACCAAACCTCTTGCTTTCTTCTTCACCGAGCCCTTTTCTTCTTCTTTCTTCTTCCTCTGCTTCCTTACTCTTCTTCTTCTTTCTTCTTCCTCTGCTTCCCATGGCCAATGTAGTTTTGTTCAAGACTGAAGTGAATATTTAGATACATCGGATTTGGTCTATAATGTGATATCTGCCTTATTCTAAGTCGGGTGTGGAAGGAATTGGTTCTACTGTGTATAAGTGACAGAGAGAGAGAGAGAGAGAGAGAGGGTTCATGCTGGTGC
>CATIWR010238219.1:0-53750 GCA_949677035.1 Omphalea diandra | reverse complement strand
TATATATATATATATATATATATATATATATATATATATATATATATATATATATATATATATATATATAGTTGATTTATTTTTCTACATAAACTAGGCATATATTTACAATATAGTCAAATTTTAGGTCAATATAAGGCCAACAAAAAATATGGTGAATCTTTTAATCTACCTTGTTTCAATATGTTTGCAGTTTGAATAGGTCTTACATTCCTAGCCACATCTCTAACTATACAAATCTAATTGCAAAAATAATCTACCAAATGTTACAAAGCACATAAGTGAACATTTTTTATGTTTTACACATGGTCTAATTCAATCTATAAGGTCATCAAAGTAAATGATCCATCTCAGGATGAGCAGGTTTAATCTGGTTCAAAATTAATCATAATGAAGGACCAATATCTCATTAACCATGATATATTTGGCAAAATTATTTTATAGGTATCTATCTGAGACATAATTATGCAACTTTCAAGTTTGGTACATCACCAAATTCCCATTCTATGGCCATCAAATTCTTGAAAATAGAATTAAGAGATTGAATAGGTTTCGTCAAGTTTAGAGTTAGGCATAAACATAAAGCAATATCTATTTCCACATAGTAAATTAAGCAAAACTATTTTATAAAAATTTAAAGGGATATAACCCTATAAATTTAATATTTTTCACTTTGTCTAAATCAATAGATAAGGTCATCAAAATATATGAAAACAACTAGACTAAAAAGGCTTCAGAAGATTGTGAACTAGCCCTAATGAAGGAGCCATAGCTCTTTACACACCATATTAAGAAAAACTAATCCACATGTATCTAGATGAGTAGAAACATATAAATTTTATGTTTTACAATTTCCTTAATTCCTCTTTTAGGTTTATGAAATTATGGGTGCAATAATATGCTCTAATAACAAAACCAACACATCTAGCTCTTATTTTTCTCAAGCTTCAACTTTCATACATGTGATTTACCTCAAATTAATCCATAATTCATTCTAATTATACATTTTTAACATGTTATGAGGAAGGAATTTCATATGGGAAGAAGATAAAATCACTTACCTATTTTGCGAAAATTATAAAAGCTTATGGTTTCTTCCTAGATATCTTAGTTTTTTTTCCTCCTTATCATCATCATCTTTTTCTTATTCCTTTCTTTCGTCCTTAGCCCTCTCTTTCTTTTGCTACCCCTCACTTTTTCCTCTTTAGTCCATTCTTAAAGGAAGAAAAATTATAGTTGTATACCTATTTGAATAAGACAAAATCATTGTCGCTTGTTACCATTGGTTAGACGTTCAATTTTTCTCTTTCAGTCCCTTTTCTTCTTTCCTTCATCACCTCCATTCATCTGTTATTTCCCATATGCTCCTTATACTTTTAAATGAGAAATAAGCTCTAAAACACCATTATTTATCATGTTATAAACATTTAAGTACCTTAAATGCAATGGTGCAAGTGTCAACATCATGCTTATCAATTTTACATGTCTAAATGATCATTTATCCAATGCATATGTTCATATGGGATTGCAATCATTTATGAAATGAATATATTTATGTAAGAATGCTAATGAATGAGGATTGGGATGCTACAAAGCTAAAGGCTATAAATGATAGTTTTAAGTTATGCATCATATATTATTAAGGCACTATATTATTTCTACATGATTGCCTATATTAATAATGTATACATATAATTGAAAGAGTTATAAAATGTATTAAGTGAAATGTTAAGTTATACCTTGTATTCTTAGTAATCCCCATAATGTCTAAGTTATGAATACTATGTTATATATATGACTAAGATTAATATGATATAAAATGATTATGATGTAAGATTAATGGAAATGATTTCAAGGCATACAAAGATTTATGAACCATATAAGATAAATCTTGAATGCTTATGATAATTGAAGGGATGTTAAAGGTAGAGTAACCTGAGGTGAACCTTTGATTCTAGGATTGTCTAAATGGTAAAGTTTTATGTTTAATAATGCATATGTAAGGAAAGTAAAAGGAAAGTAAAAGAAAAAAGGAAATGAAAATAAGAAATCGACTGGTGAGTCCAAACTCCTCTTGTTATGACATGATAAGACATGAATTAAATGGATATAATCTAATGTAAGAAGTTTTTTTTATGAAATGTTTAGGATTAAGATTAGTTGAAATCTCTACCTCCTATTTATATTATCCTAAGAATCAAAAGTGAGGCAAATGAAGGATAGAAGTGTTTATGGGCTAATAAGTATAACATTAAGATTTAAGGTATTAGAAAGTTTATAAATGAGATTTAATCATGAGTAATTAGGCTTGTTATGGGTTCTAAAGGCCTTAAGCCTTCTCATTCCCTAATGTCAGCATAACCCACATTTTGAGCTATGGCATAATTATTAGTGACTACTTGGTGATCATAGTGGTATGACTTTGTCCTTACCATCATCAACTTGTTTGTACTGTCTCCTTTCTTATTCTCCTCCCTCCTTTTCTTCTTTTATTATTTTTCTTTTATATTCGAGCATTTGAATCATGTGTACTCATTTAGCTTATCCTTATAGCCCCTATCACTGTTCACACTTTCCTTTAGATGTTCTTCATACTTAAGTTAGACACTCAAAGGACCTAGAGCTTATAAATTACATTTTTTTTTTAGTGGAAAGGGGGGGGGGGAGGGAGAAGGGGAGGGGATAAGAGACTTTTAACATGGTGAAGGGCTTGAAAAGAAACAAAAAATTTATTTGTTCAAATAGAATGATTAATATGAACTTAACTAGGTTTCCTTGCTTATTTACTTCTTTTGCAAGTGGTGACTAGGCCTTAAGGTGATTTTAATGAATGGCTTGACTACGAGTTTGCTTCTAACAAGTGTTAGGATTTATGAGCACTTTTGATGGATGAAGATGAGTGTAGTTAGCATATAAGTCAGAGAATCTATAGATGGAGGGAGGATTGGCAAGTCATAAAGTGTTGAACAACCTACTAAGGTTGATGCACTAGGTCAATAGTCTAGATGAAGTTTAAGCTTACTATTGTTTTGGGCCTCAATCTTACTGTCGATTTTTTTAGAGATGCTACTAGGGCACGTATACGAGGTTAATGGCATAGTAGCTTCTTGGCTTTCCCACATATTTGTCATGCTAGAGAAAGACATTGATATTACCAATCCTTTCTCTTTTTGCCTAATTGTAGTTAACTATCAATGTAATAACTACTATTAACATGAAAACATATGCTTACAAAGCCATCTGAGGTAGGCCTTCTAGTATTCAAGCCATAGAGGGTATAACTTCACAACCCTATCTTTCACCCATTATTAAAATTTTTCTAAACATTATTCTTAAGGATATTATGGACATTCTTGACATTTATTACCCAAATTCATGGTTTATTTAATTAGTCCATATAGCTTTGTATGACATTTGTACCACCCATCAATTGTCCTATACTCTAAGGATGCTACACATATAAGCTCTTCCTTAATTGTGAGGTACTACCCATTACTTTCACCTTGTCATGCTTGCATGACCTATCATATCCTGTAGGTTCCTCATAACATAGTTAAAAAAATAGAAAGCAACCCTAATGTTGTGAATGACTACCTCCTCAAGACTTCTCATGAGGTCCATGTTCCCTATATGAGTACCCTTTTTCTATTCATACATGCTTTCCATAGTCTCTTTCATAGTGGTAGAGAGGAAACTCATTATTAGAGCTATATAAACAATCTATGGAAGAAGCTACAGAGTTTTATGAGTATAAGAGTTAAGCAATGAGAAAGTTCAAAGAGATAGATAAGTGTCATTGAGATTTGCTACTTCTTTATTGCTTGTTGCTTCATTATTATAGCTTATGCTAATCTAGGATTTTTGTAGTGGCTTGTGCTTAACTCTTTCTAAGGGCATCTCCTTCTTATTTCATATCCCTAGAAGATGATGATAGTTATTGCTATAGTTGATATTATTTGTCGCATTTGGGAAGTTTCTTAAAGATTCATTGGCTTTTCGTGATAGCATCCTAAAAGGAATAAAATGGATTGTGTTAGTTTTATTATAAATATATTTTTGTTATGCTTAATTTTACATAGATATTTAGTAAGATTTTGGCTTGATTTAGAGTTAATCTATGTTTAAATTGAGTTATTTTCGATGATTTGCGACTATTTCTCACATTTCGATGTTTTATATGTGTTTTAGAAAGTTTGGAGCGAATTTGGACTTAAATAGCTAAAGTTGGCAACTTTATGGATCAATATGTATATTTGGACACGTAAAAGAGAGACGCATGTTATCACGCCCATAATTATGACTTCTTAAGGCCTGATGAGAGTCGTGCTCATTATTCAAGTCATGGCATGCAGCCTGAATGTGCCAGATCCTACTTTTTATCCTATTCTTTAGGTCTTTTAAATGTTTATTTAAAGTCAACACTTAAGGTTGTCAATAGAGCCTTTTGGATAGAAAAAGGAGTTTTTAAAAGGAAAAATATGGAGATATATGCTTCAATGCATTATCAAGTGCAAGAGTTCAAAAGATCAATAGATCCAAGATGAAGAAGTGGAGAAGATCTATTAAGATAATTGGAAGATTTCATTTTTCCTTCTTTTGTTTCTTATTTCCTTTATTAAGATGATGCTATTGATTTTGGATTTTCTTATGTTGTTATATGTTAGGCTAGATCTTTTGGTCTAGAACCTTGATGTAGCCATGGATAATGATTAATTGATTTTATGATTTTAATGAATCTGTTGGGATTTTGTTTCTTTACAAGTAAATGATTATTAATACTAATGTTTGTGATTGCTTAATCACCAATTACATGATTTTTGTTTAATTTATAAATTAAGAGATTATAAATTTAAATACACCTAAAATCTTTTTCTTCTAGAGGTACCCACTTAACCTATTGTTATCATTTAAAGGATTGCTAGAACTAATAAGGCAACACATTTCTTTTTCACATCAAGAGATGGATTTAGAGGAACTGTTACAAATTAAATGACTACATGAGAGAAAACCTTAATACTAGATAGATAATCAATAGTTGCAACACTTAATCTTACATAACATTGAATGATTAATGATTTCATGATTTTCCATTAGTGAGATCAAGTTCCCTAGGTGTTTAATCATAAGGTTTTCTTTCTTAATTGTTTTTTCTTTTTGTCATTTAATTATTAATTTAGTTAATTTCCATTGTATCAGTAGTTTAAATCAAATCTTAATATTTTTATTTTTAGATAAAAATAGAATCACCATATGTTCGTACTTATTACCCTTATTTCTATGGGTAGATATCCACACGCACTTATGCACTACATTACTTTGATCACCGTCTCCTTGTGAGTATTTTGCAAGGTGAGATTTTAGGCATAGTTTTGCAAGAGAGAATATAATAAGTGAGATTAATTGATTTAGATTATACCTACACTATAAAGCTAGATATGATTAAACAAATTGGCACCATTTGTAGGGATACAGTGCTCTAATATTGTAAGCTTTGATTCAATTCTTAATTTGGAAATTTTTCTTTTCTTTTTGTTTGATTTTAGGAGCAAAATATCATATGACATGCAAAGAACTATGAGTCTAGATCTAAAGGAGTAAGATCTAGAACCTTTTGATCTTGAAATTGAAAGAACTCTAAGGGCAGGCATTAGAAGATAAAGATTGAAAGAACACAATAGAACAAATGAAATGGCAAACAATCAAGAGAATGAGAGGTGTATAAGGCATTATGGTATTATATTGCTCAATAAATCAGAGGACAGAGTTACTAGACCAATTGTCAATACCAACAACTTTAACATCAAACCTGTAATCATATAGATGATGCTAATAACTTTACCACATAAAGATCAAAACATTCATAGAATGACTTCTTGGAGATTCCTTATAATTTTTAGAAAAATGGAGTTTCATATGATGTTATTAAATTGAGACAATTTTCCTTATCACTTAGAGATAAAAGACAAGTCATGGTATCATTCATTTTCTCTAGGCTAAATCACTACATGGGAGCAACTATCATAAGCCTTATTAAATAAATTTTATCATATAGCAAACATAGATGAATTAAGGAATGATATCTTTTGTTTTACTCAAATGGAAAGAGAATCTCTCTATGAGAGTTAGGATAGATTCAAGGAGTTATTGAGGAAGTGTACTTACTAAGATTTATCCAAATGTCTCATCCTGTAAACCTTTTACAATAGGTTGTGTCCTTCATTGAAGAGTACTTTAGATGCTACTACAGGTGGGGAACTTATGGCTAAGATGAAAGGCGCGGCCTACTAATTGCTTAATGAGATGGCTACCAACAGTTACCAATGACCAACTTAAAGAGTTATGCCAAGAAAGGTAGGGAGACCATGAAGGTTGTTCAATTAACTGTTATGCAAGCTCAATACCTAATCTATCCAATCAAATTAGTCCTTGTATTGCAATTCTATCTCTTCAACAAAAGTGCAAATGACTTCTTGTAAGCTTTATGGAGGAAGTGATCATATGAGTATCAATTGCCAAGTTATTAATCCATTTACATCTTTAAATTCTAAGCAAGTAAACTTTATGGGGGAATTTCAATAATATATAAGGCAACAATCTTTATTCTAATTCTTATAATCCTAGTTGGAGAAATCATTCAAATTGTTCTTGGAGTTAGAGCAATGCCAGATTTCAATATTGTTCCAAAGAATCTAATTTCCTTGCAATTAAAAGAATTTTGAAATATTTGTATGGCATATTGCATTTAGGACTATGGTCCATCAAATGTGACAACATAAGTGTAATGAATCATTCAAAGAATCCCATCCAATATTCAAGAAGCAAACACATGGGCATTAGGCATCATTTTCTTAGAGATCATGTGCAAAATGGTAATGTAGTGTTAAAGTTTATTAACACTAATAACCAACTTGCAAATATTTTCGCTAAACCCTTCAATGAAGAAAGGATGAATTTCATCAAGAGGGAACTAAGGATGTTTGATGGAAGATCTCTAAGGTGATAATAAATCTCATTATTTGCATTCATGATTATTTGATTAATGAATGTTGAGGTACCTAATGTGATTGATGATTATATGATAGATTTATTATGATTGATATGTTAAATGAGTCAATTCAACATGCATTTAAGCTTTTCTTTATTCAATTACATGAATTGATCATCAAAATATCAAATTGATTACTCTTTATTTAGGCCATATATTTAAAGTTTAGTTTTAAGCTTATGTTTAAAAGTGGTTTCTATTCACGATCAAGATTGACATTCATTGTTGCAACTTATAGGCACTTTTGATGTTCAAACTGAATTGCAATTTGCACTCGTGATTTAAAATCACTACCATGAAAATTAAAATTTTAAAATTTTCAAACCATTAACTTTGAACCTTTTTAAGGATTTTTTGCCTATTACTCATAACTTTTTGCGATTCATTGTCGTGACGTAAAAGTAGCAATTGTGACTTACATGTAACCGTTGGGTAATAATCACTCATCACTCAAATATGCACCCTCTCATTTAATGCATTTCTAGTAATTTCCTAATGATTTTAAACCTTTTTTTTTTTTGCCTATTTAAACTCCCTTAACATGTCTCTATTTACTCTTTACATCCTTTCCCATCAAACTTTATTTATGTTTCTAATTTCTTTATTATTCAACCCCTTTTTACTCATTCAACCTTCTTCATTTCCTCTCAAAGGCTCTAATGAAGTCTATAAGATTTTAAAAAGGAAAAGGCATAACCCAACCATCCTTCCCTCTTCTAAAACCTTTTTTTCTAACTCCACCTAATGAGAGGAGAAACTAAGGAAGAAAATGATAGATACAAAGCTAACCAAAAGAAGATCATTCAAGCTAATAAAATCCCCTCAACATTTTTTCTCACCACCATTTGCATTAAATGAGAAATAAAGGCATTCCGCTCAAACTTAAGATGGGTTGAGTTCATTTTTAGAGAAGAGCCTAGAAATGAAGACATTATTAGAGAATTCATATGCACAATGGAGGTGAGCAAAAAGACCACATATAGTGCAGGTATGTATGGGTTAACCTTTAAGTCCTTTAGCAAACACTTTTATATCACTTACCCCTAAATCTGCTCTCTTTTTAATTTTCAAATTCGAGAATTTGTTCTTTTTAACCTCTCCTCCCTTAACTTCATTTATTTTGCTTTTGGCAAGAGATCTCTATTAAAAAGAAACATGACACCAAAAAATTTATTGTTAAAAACATCAAAACCTTTCCCATTGGACTTCTTCCTTGCATCATCACGTCTCAATCAATGCTAGGGGTAATGGTAATGAAAAAGTATCTCAAAAAGACCTTTCTTTCCTTTATTGCCTCCTTAAGAATAACCCTATTCAAATTGGTCACTTCTTTGTGGACCAATTGGCTCATATGAGCCTTAAAACCAAAGCTCAATTCCTTCTTCCCTCACATGTGACTATTATCTATAGGTTTATAAAGGCACTTACCCCTATACTTAAAGCCAACCTCACCTCCACATACCTTTCACACAAAAATTTTCTTGACTTCACCTACCTTGTGAATACCAAAGTAATAAGGGCCATTTTATATGAGTACTGGCTAGGTGCATAAGGGTCAAAGCATCAAGAGGCTTTCCATGCCTTTAAATGAAAAATGTTGGTCATTAAAGAAGGTGAATATGTTTCTTAAAGGAAAGACTTCTAAGGGAATTAAAGGTAAGGCAAATAACACTCACTTCTTCTAAATCTTTTTTTGCCAAAATTTCAAAGATGTTAAAAAAAGTCTTCAAGAGACTTAACCTTCTCCAACATCTCCATTGGTACATTATTGTAATCTAAGAGAAGCTAGATTTTCCCCATCCATGTCATCTTCTTGATTTTAAATTTTATAAGGAAGAGAAGGTAGAATAAGAAGAAGCACTAGATTTGTATATTTTTTTAAATGATGAAGAAGAAAAAGAAGTTCAAAATAGTGAGGATGAAGAAGAAGATGAATTTGATGATGATATCTCACTATATTTGTATATCTTTTTTGTTTTTCCATTTTTTATTTTTCATTTATCAATTTTTATTTTTATCTTATCATTTATGTGTTTCAATCTTTAAGCACCTCATGATATGATCACACATTTGTAATGGTTAAACCTTTTTGTGTTTGTTAATATTATTTATTAAATAAATGATTGTTGCTTTGTGTTCATTCTTATTATGTTGATTGTCCTTGATATATCTTGTGATTGATTGCCATTCTTTCCCTCTTCATTTCCCTATCTCTCCCTTTTTCTCTCTTTTTTATCTTGCCAAAGGGGGAGAGATACTATAACATGCAAAGTTCATACATGTTAATCACATAACATAAAGGGAGAAATAATATGTTGATTTTGTTGGATTAATTGAAAACTAAGGGGGAGTATGGATTAAAGGAGAGCAATCTTGTTAAAATCTTTTTTGATCAAATTTATTCTTCGGCTTTGAATCACTCCACATTTATTTGATATTGACTTCTAATTATTTGACATGTTCAAGATTATGCATGAAAAACATTTATCCAATGCATATTCAATCTAGATTGTCAAAATCAAAAAAGGGAGATTATTAGATAAGGTTGGTCAAATATAAGTCAAAGCTCTCTTTTGATCTTGACAATATAGATTGAAAGGTTCTAACATTATTGCTAAGTGTTGTCTATGCAAAAATTAAGTTATGAACTCATTGGAAGTTGAATGAAAGTGTTTGGAATAAAAATGCTCAAAGTACCAAAAAATGTCTCCTAAGTCGCAATCGGGATTAGAGGTTTGCGACCAATATCTCAAAATAAATTAAGAACAAAAGCTCTAATTTAATTTATAGTGACTGTCACAGCCTAGGTCATGACTGCTATCTTTAAATTATCAAAGTGATACTTAAAACAGCCAACCAAATAGAGCCACATGTTAAGACAATCGTTTAAAGTTTAAAATTAAGACAACGAGTTCCTAATAGTGACCATGATCTACCTAAAAGCATGGAACATTAAAACTCTGGTTGGATTTGCAATAGGAGTATTGGCCAACCCTCTAAAATCATGACAATGAATTATGATAATTGTTAAAGGGTTCTAATGGTTAGTTCCTTGAAGGACCAATGTCAAACTGCCAAGTGTCACTAGTTACTAGACACATTTGAAGATATCAACTGTGATAGAGCAAAATTTAAAGCAGATTATGGATTAAGTCTATGGCTTATAGTAATGAATCTAATTTCAATCTAATAAGCAGTAAATATAGGATTTTGCCACCAACTTTAGATTTAAAGATAGTTTCATTTGTAACGGCTATTTGGTGGTTAGAGCTTATAAATACTCAATCAAATGGCTTTGAATGCAACATGATAGCATTCAATTATGGCAAACTCTTGCAATTTGATTTCTTAATTCTTAACTCATTAATTCTATATACTTAAGTTGTAAAGGTTAGGTGCGAGCCATTAAACACCATTAGGTTTGGGTTATAGAGTGAGCCTAAGTGTGAAAAACTATTGCTTAGGTTAAGTGTGAGCCTTGTGAAATCACATTATTGTAAGTTAGGTGTAAGGTTGTAAAACACTATTGAGAGTTAGTAAAATACCTAGTCAGAAGAATTGGGGAGTGGTTGTAAGGTTGGTTAATAGTCAAATGACTATAAATCTCTTGTGTTCTTTCCTCTCCTACTCTTTTTGTAAACTTTAAACCACTTGCCTTCCCTTCAAAATTTAAATTTTCCACCAATTCAACTCTCCCCTCTTAGTGCACAAGGGCCAACCACAATGTATTACAATATGAAGAACTTCATGTTTTGATACGGTTCAACATTATATTTAGCTAGATTTATACAGACTAATATTGGACATGAAGTAAATCACATAGAGGAATATAAATGATTAATAAGGAATTTGCCCCTCATTTATTTATGAGAAATATATATTTGGGCCTCTCAATAAGTTAGATTAAAGAGATTGTGTGGATCTGAAAATGAATTGATAATGGTTATCAATGTCATTTTACATTAGTCTATTTAGAGATCGAGAAATAATTAAACTATCTAAGGATGACATGATTACATCTGTCCCTTATTTATTTATGAGAATTATATCGTTGGGCCCCTCAATAAGTTAGACTGAAGAAATTGCATGGCCATTTGAAAATGAATTGATAATGGTTATCAATGTCATTTTACGTTAGTCTATTTGAAGATCAATAAATAATTAAACTATGTAAGGATGACATGATTCATGCCTTATGTTCAATTGAGATATAAGGAGTCAAAAGGATTATAATACTATTTGTAAAATAAGTTAGGACAAATTATTGGCTTTCATATAATTTGGGTAGTCACACTATCTTGCTAAAGACCACTTATGACTTATGGGCCAAAAATAGGTTTTTGGCCCACTGTCAATATTATGTGAACCAATAGGTTCGCACATTTAGAATAAGCCCAAAAATTAATGGCATTTTTTGCTCTCTCTAGATATATATTAAGATAATTAAAGATATTATCTTTATAGTCAAATATTCTTTTCATTTTAAAAGTTAAAAGAAAGAGGATATCTAGTCAACAGTCTCTAAAGATGTACAATTGGCATGTATATCTTAACTATTATAATATATATACATGCTTTAAGGTTTTCTCAAAAATACATATTGCATTCACGTTACCTTTAGAAAACATAAAACAAGAGAGTCAAGTTAAAACCCTAGCGCTAGCACACTAATTATTTTTTGGAGAGCCTGTTCATATAATACTTACAAAGGAAATTCATCATTTTGGTAGTCTAAATTTGATAATCTACACTCCAAGCTTAAGGTTGAGTATTATTAATGTAAACCCCTTCATTGTCGTCCGACAATCGTGCCATCTTTTGTCCAAATAGGTAGGATTTTTGTATTTTTCTTTTTGATTTAATTGAATCGCAAAGATCATTGGTGGGTTTTGTATGCATAAAATTTTTGTTTTTCCAATATGCTCATTCTACAAAATCTAACAATTAGAATAATAGATAAATTATTCTAAATCATAGATATGTGTTTCAATTCCCTAAGTTATTTTATGAATTAAGTTTGATGATTCTGGCATAAGTTTCCAAAAATTGACAAAGGCATGCAACACAAAGCATAATAATTTCCAAAATTAAAAAGGTAAGTGTCTTATGTCTAGTTCTAAATATTTTTAAAATTGAGCTAGTGTTTTCTTATAAAGAATGATTTAGGAGTAACGCCTAAAATCTATAACAATGGAAGCATGGAAATAAATAAAATTCAAAGAAATAGGAAAGAAGGACCCACTGCGCTTAAAGTTGTTCCAGCTAGGTGGTAATACAAATCGCACACACTAGGTGCCTCACAATAAGTCTCAAAACCGTTAAGCATAATATTTGTTGTAACATCTTCAACCCAAATCATATGCATTTTAATTACATTATATTTAAATATATGCATTGGATAAATGATTGTTTATACATGTGAACTAGATAAGCACGATAATGACACTTGCACCATTACATTTGGGACACTTGAACATATATGTAATGTTTGTATAGTTGCATGAAAAAATATCTTATGTTGTGTGCATGTTATAGCATCATAAATAATGGTGTTATAGAGCTTATTTAAAAGTATAAGGAGCATCTAGGGATTAGGAGATGGATGGAGGTGCTTAAAGAGTGAAGAAGAAGGACTAAATGAGGAAAAGTGAACTTCCAACCAATAGAAATGCAACACCATGATTTTGTCTTGTTATAATAGCTTTACAAGTGGAATTTTTGACCCTTTAGGATCAAAACACAAAGCTTATACATGACGTACAACATAAGAAAGAGAGAGCTAAAGAAGAAAGAAAGGAAGGAAGAAAGGAAGAAGAAGAAGAAGAAAAAGGAGAGGGATAGGAATGAGCCACCTAAGAAGGAATCCTAAGGTTTTATGGTTCTAAGAAAATAGGCAAGGTAATTTATCTTCTTATCATATGAAATTAACCCCTCATGACATGTTAATCATGCATGGTTAGTGAGAATTATGGAGTATTTGGGGTAGAACTCTTGGATGGAAGTTGAAATTCAAGAGAACAAGAGCTGATTGTGTTGGTTTTATTCTTAGAGCATAATTTTCTACCCACAATTTCATAACCCTAGAATAGGAATTAGGAAAGTACGAAATATGAAAGTTGTAAATTTATACCCCATATAAATGCATATGAAATAGTTTTTCTTGATTTGGTGTGTGTGAGGAGTTATGGCTTCTTCATTAGGGCTAGTTTATAACCAACTGAAATCACCTAAGTCTTTCTATTTTTTTATATTTTGATGACCTTAGGTTCTGATTTTGACAAAGTTTAAAACATGAAATTTGTAGTGTTATATCCCCTCTAAATACCTATAAAGCATTTTTATTGATGTGTTGTGTGGAAAGAGATATGGTTCATTGAGTGACTGACCCTATACCCAAATGAAACCTCGCCAGTCTTTCAATTTTGTTTTCCAAGAATTTGATGGCCATAGATTCAGAATTTGGTAATGTGTAAAACTTGAAAGTTGTATATTTATATATTATCTACATGCCTATAAAATATGTTTTCAAATTTAACATGGTTGTTTAGATATTTCCCCTTTATTATGACTGATTGTCAACATATTGAAAACCTACCCACCCTAAGATTGGTCATTTGTTTTGGTGACTTTATAGACTGAATTAGATAATGAGTAAAATATGAAAAATATTCCTTTATGTGTTGGCGAACTTCTGGTATATCATTTTTAGGATTGAATTTGTAAGATTTGAGATATATCTAATAATGTAAGACTATTTAGGCTAAGATAACATTGAAATATGGCAAATTCATAAAATTTACCATAAATTATGTAGTGTATATTTTGGACTAAATTTTGGATATGGTGTACCCATATATGTTTAGTTTAACTGAAACAAAAAAATCAGTCTTTTGGATTTGTGAGTTAAAATTAATTATAGAAACAACCTATCAAGTTTATGATATTTTACTAGAGCATATTTGTATAACAAGATGAAAATCTTATTTTATCATCATGGATTGATTTGGTGTATTGAAATAGGTCCTCGAGGCATTGAAGATAATAGTGGAAATAAGCTGGGACCATCCATGGCCTAATAAGCTTGAAAGAGGAGGCAAGTAAATAGCTAATGATACTATACGTGTGATTGGCTAAATGCCATGAATATATAATCAATGGAATCAAATGTTGCTTAATGAGATGATATTGATGAATACATTGATGAAAAGATGGTTATACTCTTAATTTATTTGTTTTCATGAGACGTTGATGAATTATGACTTGGGAATGGGAGTATGTGGTAATATGAGCTACCAAAGTTATGGGTATTGTTATTAGTCGTTATATTGTTGAAATTTTATTGGATTTATAATTGATTTGTTGAAAGACTAATATTTGATATTGTTGGGCAAACAACAATATTCATAGCCTGTATGGCAATGATATATAACAACCTGTGTGGCAATAACATTCAACAGCCTATATGGCAATAATATATAACAGCCTGTGTAGCAATAACATTCAACAGTCTGTGTGACAATAATATATAACAGTCTGTGCGACAATAGCATTCATAGCCTGTGTGGCAACCAAAAATGGAAGCTTTTGTGGCAATGATATCTATAGTCTATATGGAAACACTTTATGACAGCCTGTGTGATAATAACTTTTGATAGCCTGTATGGCCTTTAAGAGTAAAAACTCTTTAATTTGTGCATGGATATGATAATGAGTTGTTTACATTTAAATGTTGTTATATTATTTGAGATTGAAATATCGTTATGCATTTACTTTATGAGTATGCAAACTCACTTTTCTGCATTAAATTTTCTTTCAGGAAGAGTAGACTAAAAATTGCATCTTGTTTGCATTTTAAAAATGTTGTCTAGCAATCTAATAAAGGTTAGGCCAATATGCAGTCAATTAGTATTCTAGTTTGTTTAGCCATGTATATTTTGTTGTAAATAGTTTCTATGTTGTGAAACAAGATACATAGCGTAAAGAAAAAAATATAATAATAACTAAAATAAGGTCTTTTAATGAAAATGGATAGAATGAGAGGATTTTAATGATGTTATGTCACTTTAGTATTCCATGTTTTATGAATGAGTTAATACACCTACTTTAGGAATTATTAGTAAATGGGACGTCACATTTGCCATTGCTTATGCTAAGAGAAAAACTCTAGAAGTAGCCTTTATCTACCCGAGTGAGTCATAGATACCCACGTCACCCTTGAGGGAATCGACAATAGTGTCAAACATAGGAGCATCAAAGTTGGCCATTATAAAAAATTTGAAAAGCAAGGGAAACCCTACAAAACACTAAAGTCTATGGAATTTTAGTGAGAGAAACATAAGAGAGAAGCTAAGGAAAGTACAAATGGGTTATAGGGTTGGCTGACCACCGTATATAGGAAGGGTTGTTTATACAAACAAGCCTTATCTATAAAGACAACTAATGCACCTCTTTGTGGCATAAATTGGTAGTCGCACCATGTTTACATACAAATCTTATTAAGTTATTTGTACAAACAAGCCATGTGTCCATATGTACCACTAAAGGATGGCAAAGGAAGAAAAGGAGAAAAAAAAAGAAGCCTATAAATAAAAATGGCCAAAATACCACTTTCATATTTTTAAAGTTTCAAGCCTACAAAATTACCAAATTACCTTGAAATGTCAGATTAACCCTCTCAAAGATCATAAAGGAACCCTCATAGTATAATTCATATTATAGGAACTGTCCTAGCCAAAGATAGCTACTAATATTATACCTATTGTTATCCTTTCTAATGTTTGCATTCCTATAAACGTCTTGTTGTGTCTTATTCAAATGGTCATTTCTCAAATGTCATTTTTTAAGCCCCACAAATTAGGGGCAAACAATGAGCATTAAGTTTTAGGCTTCAAGATGTTAGCCTGATGATGAAAACTATTAGAGTTATTCCCTAAAATGCGAGGGGAACTATAAAAGGAAGAAGAATAAAGGCCTTAAGAAGCTTTGGATAAAGCCTCAAACTAAGCCCAAACCTACCAAGCCTAAAAGCCCAAGTCTGTCAGCCATGGTTTAAATGGTTGTACAACCATCTCACTTGGTTGCACAACTATCTAATTGGCTATAGAACCAAGCACTAAAACTTGGCTAATAGAATCTTATGAAATCATGCCCTTGTAAACTAAATGGTTGTACAACTAACCTTTTGGTTATACATACCACTTGGAACCATAATTCTAGAACCTTTATAATCCTTGTCTATTATGGGTCATGAATGAGGTGTAGCTAGAACCATTTCAGCTCTAGTGCACCCCTTTCCCACTATAAATACCCAACCATTAAAGAGAGAGGGAGAGGCTTAGACAACCCTAAGGTTACTCTGCCAAAATTATCACTCATACACCCTAAATAGACAAAAACTAAACACCTAACCCATCACACTAAACATCCAAGAAATCTCTTAAGGTTTTTGAGACTTCATATTATGTATTCCTTAACATTTAGAGGATAATTCATTAATTCTAGTGCCTTTAAAGGTACTACATAACTAGAAGAGCGTATAGAATCTTGACTTTTTTCTCCTCTTCATTCCCTTCCTTTTTGTTTTCTTTTTGGAAAATCAGTCATAGTAATGTATTTTTTTGGTATGTATAAACCACTAGTTGATTCGTACAACCCACTTTAACTGTGGAACAACACAATTTTTTTCTTATTTCATATTCAAATTTTCTTTTTTTTTTTAGGGTTTAAAGAGGTTCTTTTGTGAGATTAGCTACTCAATAAGGTTAGGCCTTATACCTATGACCCTTATTCTCTTATTTTGTAGAGCAAGGATCAAAATGGTACAAGATTTTTTTACACTTGCTTCTTAATGGTTTTAATAGAATCTTCCATTTCCAAGGCCTCATGACCCTAATACATGTTTATACTCCATTTACTATTCTTGTGGGTTTTGTCTTTACGACCAAAAGGGGATGGTTGATTGATTAGCTTGACCACCTTCACTTTCTTTTCATATGATTGTTTTAAGCATGTTTAAAGGAAAGAGTCTATTATTTTATGATTCCTCTTTTTAGTTGTTCTCATAATCTAATATAATACAAGCACTTGTGGCTTCTTATTAGTTTTTTCACCACCATTGAATCCTAGCTCTCTTAATAGCTATGGGTATCTTGAGGATACTATGACTCTTTGGGAGTGCCAATATATGAGGATTCAATAATCCTAGAAATCGAATTTAATAACTTCAATCATTGCCCAAGGCCTCCCTTTTGTCCTCTATATGCACTTTTTAAGTTTCATGCATTATATCTTCATGTTGATCATGCTTTACTTTATTTGTGCTTTATATATGGTTTGTCATGTCGTCTTGTTATTGATGTTGGATGATGGAGTTAGAAACACATATAGGTTCCTTAACTTAGAGATATGTTGAGACCTTTTTATTTGAGTGCATTCCACTTTGTGTTTATTTTATTGATTTATTCCTATGATATTACTAATTTGTGTGTTTTTGGTATGTAAGTGATTATTTAAGCATGTGTTAGGTTTGACTATGCATGATGATCTTGTTGATCATGATTATGGTTATTGATATGCATGACCTTCCCTTTTAAATATGGCATGATCCACCTCCCTTTGAGATTGGTTATAATAATGCTTTGATATGATTAATTGGATTCCACTAGGAATATGGTTAGGGGAGTTGGCCCTTATGCACTAAGAAGGGGGATTAAATTGGGGGGAAGTTTTAATTTTTTAAGGGAATATAAGTGATTTAAAGTTTAGAGAACTAGTAGGAAAATTTATAGTGGTTTGGATAATAACTGACCTTACATCTACTCTCCAATTCTCCAATTATGTTTTTCACTAACTCATTTGGGTATTTTACACACTTACACCAAACTTATAACAATGTGTTTTACTAAAGGCTGACACTATATCTTTGCAAACTTTTTTCCAAGGCTCACACATAAACCTAATAAGAGTTTTTCTTAATTAGACTCAGTCTAAACCCATTCCTAAGTGTTTAAGGCTAACACCTAACCTTTAACCACTTAAAGTATGAAGAATAAATGAGTTAAGGAGTCGAGAAATCAAATTGCAAGAGTTTGGCCATAATTAAATATTATTCTTATGCATTCAAAGCCATTTGGTAGAGTATTTCTAAGTTCTAACTACCAAACAGTCATTACAAATAAAAGTAGCTCCAAATCTCTAAAGAAAGATGGCAAATCTTGCATTTGATGCTTGTTAAAGGCAAATGCCAATCGTGAACTTCATTTTGCTCTGGATTTAGCCTTTTCTTAACTGTGATCTTTAAATGTATTTAACATCTAGTTATATGTGGTAGTCCATCATTAGTTCATCAAAAAAACTAATGGTTGCTACCTTTTAATGGATTTCATATGTCGCGATAGAGATCCCATGGTCATGGTTGCTACTTAAAGTAGCATTAAGAAAGTGGACGCTACACCCTCGCCATAAATTACATTAGAGATTTTGAGATCAAGTTGAGACTGAGTCGCAATCGCTACATTATTTCACCCTCATGACTTTTGAATTCAAACGACTCTTTGACACATGGGTTGGCTTAACTAGTCATTTGGTTAGCCATTAGAGCTCTTCCTAAGTCATTTAAATGTAGTGATCACAACGATTACCATGAATGGCATCACAAACTACACTATCTATTTTGATCTAACATTTTTCTTGAAGTAGCTGTCCCAACCTTTAAGTCTTGGTCATGACTTAGGATACAAATTTTGATACTTAGAGCATTTGACTTCAATTCAACTCCATTCAACTTTTAAATAGATTCTAACTTAATATTTGCATAAATAACACTTAGAATTGATGTTAGAACTTTTCAATCTTTATTGTCAAGATCAAAAGAGAGCTTTTACTTAGGTTTGACCAACCTAGTCCAATAATCTCCCTTTTTTATTTTAATAATCTAAATTGATTATGTAAAGCATATGCACATTAAATTGCATATCCTTGTAGTTTTTAAGTATTTGGAAGTCAATGGTTGAAGTTCCTTTATATTGATATTATAAACACTTAACTTTGAAACAAGTGAAAATATATATTGAAGTTACAAATGTAAACATATATTGAAGTTACTTCCCCTCAACTATACTTCCCCTTAGAATGTTAATTTATCTAACAAAATAACTTTAAGTTTTAAGATTTATCTCTCCATTTTTGCATAACATTATTCTCTCCCTTTCTATCAAGATCAAAAAGAGAGGGAAAAGAAGTGTGAGGGAATAGGAGAGGGATTACACAACTCATCATCGCATGAAAAACATAGATAATGCAATTTGGAACATAAATCAAACATATATTTTATTAAGAAAAAGATATTACATTAATTAATATAAAAAGTCAAACATATATTTCCAATGTTTTATCACATCATAAAGGCCTAAAATTTTAAAAAACCATTAAAAATAACACAAACATAGATGAAAGTGAAGATGAAAAACATAAAAACATAAGGAAAGCTCGAAAGTAGGATAGGTATCATCATCTCTAACATCTTTACCATCATCTTCCTCACATCTCCAACTTCTCTTTCTTGTCCTTGATTGCTGGTAGCTTGAGTTAATATTTCTTCTTCTTCTTCTTTTTCTTATTCTTCTTCCTTATCCTCAAAAAATTCAAAGTCTTATAGGTGGCAAGGATTGGAAAGGCCAAGTTTCTCGTGGATCTCAATAATATCACCATGAAAGTGGCGAAGAAAGTTAAGTCTTTTAAGAACTTTCTTGATAAGTCTAGAGACTTTGCCCAAAAAATAAGCTATAAAAAAGGATGGAGGAGAGACCTTTGGTTGTACCTTAGTTTCCATTGATGGCTTTTCTTGTGTTTGGCCCACTTCAAATGTGAGTCTCTTCCTCTTTTAGGCTTAGAAGGCTTGTTGTAGCCTAACTGTTTATTCTCCTAGAAAGTATTCATATGTATTAGCACTTATTGCTTAAGCATTAATGAGATAAGTAAGGCCAAGGAAGTTTAAGGTAGGACAATAGGTTGGGGTGACAAAGGACTCAATTTCAAGAGTTAATAACCCTACCATTCTATAGATGGTAGTGACATGAGAGGGGAGGAGAAATTGACTTCTTTTTTATGTACTCGTGTGAGCCAATTAGTTTGTAAAGTAATGGCTAGTTTGGATGGGTTTATTTGTAACAAGGCAATAGAGGAAGGCAAGGTTCTTTTGGGAGATCTTTTCATTTTCCTCACCTCTTTCATTGATAAAAAAAAGTAATAATTAGATGAAGAAGCCAATAGGGGAAGGATTTGATATTTTGGCAAGTGACTTTTTAGGGTAACATCAAATTTTAATGGAAATAATTTTCCAAAACTTAGAAAGATTAAAGTCAACGAAGGAAATTAGATTGAAGAGGATGGAGTCTCGATGTTAAAAGTTAAAAAGATAGCAAATTTGCTCATAAGTGATGGAGTAGGGTTGGCCAAAGCAACGAAAAACCAAATCATACATACTTGCTCTAAAGTCCACTGCCTTGCTAATCTCCATTATGCACATGAATTCTCCCAAGATTTCCTCATTTTCGTATTCATCTTAAAAGATGAATTCAATCCATCTAAGATTATAGAGGAAGGCCCTAATCTCTCCTTTTATTTTGAAAGTTTGAAGAAGAAAGGTGGACGGAATTTTGTTAGGGTGTATCAATTTCATCTATTTGCTTCATACCTCTCCTTGTCCTATTCAATAACCCCTTTCATGAGATAAAGAGGGGGCATGCCTTTATGGAGGTGAGGAGGTTTAGGTAATGCCTTTCCCTTTCTCATTTTTTATGGACTTCCTTAGAGCCATGGAGATGATGATGATGAAATTTAGAATAGTATAGAAGGGTTGAAAACGAGAGAAACTTGAGAGAGAGATGAATGTTAATAAAGAAGGATGTAAAAAGTGAATGGAATGTTAAAAGGGTTTATATAGGTAAAAAACAAGTAAAAAATTTGTTAGAAAATGGCTAAAAATGCATTAAATGCATTGTCACTCTAGTTGAATGATGAAGAGTTATTATTCAGTAGTTATAAGTAAATCATGATCGCTATGTTTGTGTTATGATCGTGAATTATAAAATTTATGTTAAAAATTCATTGAAAAGGTATGAAGTCAATGGTTGAAAATTTTGGAATTTCATCATGGCAATTTGAAATCACAAACATGAATTACTAAAAGACTTAAAAAGAAAATGGCTTATAAACAGCGGTCACAATTATAAGTATCGATTGCAATTTATAAGCCACCTTTTAAATGAGTTTGAAAAAATATTTTTTTAATAAATGGACCGAACACATAATGATCAATTTGATATATTAATGATCAATTTATGCAATTCAACATGGAAAGCTCAAATGCAAGTTGAATTGATTCATCTAACAATACACCATTTGCACAACAAAAAAACATATTGAAAATTTTATCCATAACAATAATAAAAAAAAAAAAAGCAATAATGCATATAATGAGATCCATTTTCACTCTAGAGAGCTTCCATCAAACATCCCTAGTTCACTCTTTATAAAGTTCATCCTATTTTCATTAATGGGTTTAGTGAAAATATTTGCAATTTGATTGTTAATGTCAATGAACTCCAACACCACATTACCATTTTGCACATGATTTCTAATAAAATGTTGTTTAATGTCAATTTGTTTGCTTCTTGAATGTTGGATGAGATTCTTTGAAAGATTTATTACACTTGTGCTGTCACATTTGATGGGAATGTGATTAACATCTTTGCCATAATCCTTAAGTTGTTATTTCATCCAAAGAACTTGAGTACAACAACCTGCTACCATATATTCTACTTTGGCAATAGATAGGGCAATCAAAACTTGCTTCTTATTAAACCCATGAAACCAAATATTCACCACTAAATTGGTAAGTCTCAAAAATGCTCTTTCTATCCAACAAACTACTAAAATAATCTTCATTTGAATATTCAAGAAGATGAAAAGATTAATTCTTAGGATACCATAGTCCTAAATGTAATGTGACACATAAATATTTCAAAATTATTTTTACTATATGTAAATAAAATTCTTTAAGATGGCAAATGAGATTCTTTAAGACATGATTGAAATTTATCACACAAGCAAACATTGTACATAATATCGAGTCTATTAGCAGTATGACAGAGGTGAGATCTAATCATACCTCTATATTTATTTTCATCAAAGAGCTTATTAGACTCATCCTTATCAAGTTTAATTAATACACTCATTGGTGTTTTAACTAGCTTGCATCCATCCATCCCAAACCTTTTGAGTAGTTCCTTTATGTACTTGGCTTGGTTGATGAAGATGCCCTCTTTCCTTTAATTAATTTGAAGACCAAGGAAAAACTTGAGTTCACTCGTCATGCTCATCTCAAATCCCCTAATCACACACATAGCAAACTCTTCACAAAAAGATTTATTAGTAACACTAGATATAATATCATCAAATTAAATTTGAACAATTTAGGTGTCCTTGTCATGCCTTTTCACAAACAATGTTGTGTCAACCTTACCCTGTTCAAAATTATTTTTCTAAAGGAAAGAACTAAGCCTTTCATACTAAGCTATAAGAGTTTATTTCAAACCATACAAGGCCTTAGATATTTTGAAAACATGGTTTGGGAAATCATAAGACTAAAAACTCAGAGGTTGTTCAACATAAACTTCCTCCCTAATAAATCCATTAAAAAACACTTTTAACATCCATTTGAAAAAGCTTGAAATTCATATGGCATGCATATTCTAAGAGAATACTAATAGCCTCTAATCTTATAATAGCGACAAGGTTTCATCACAATCTATGCCTCTATCTTGGTTGTATCCTTTGGCAACTAATCAATTTTTACTTCTTATGATGGAACCTTATTCATCTAACTTATTCCTAAACACTCACTTGCAACCAACAACTGAATGTTTTTTAGGCATAGGAACAAGTTCCCATAATTTTTCCCTCTTAAATTGTTTAAGTTCCTCTTGTATAATAATCGCCCAATAATCATCATCAAGAGCCTCATCAATTGATTTTAGCTCAATTTGAGAAATAAATGCAAGATTGTTTTTTAATACATTTATTTATACTCTTATACTTTCTCCTTTAGTGGTCTCACTAATGATTAGCTTATTTTGGGTGATTCATGGAGTACCTTTAATCATCAGGAAGTCATTGACCTTGGTCCTCCTCTTATTGGGGTGGAACTTGCTCTAGCTCTTGAGGTGCCTTTTGTTCATCAATTTCAATCACATCCTACTTCAATGTAGAATTGAGCTCTAACTTCTTAAAGTCACCTATAAGGTCATCAATAAGAATACCTTTCCTGATATCAAGTTTACTAAATTCATCAAAAATAATACTTATAGATTCTTCAACTATCATGGACTTTTTGTTGAAAACTCTATAGGCTTTACTAGTTGTGGAATAGCCTAAGAAAATACCTTCATCGATTTTAGAGGAAAATTTTCCAAGGTTGTCCTTCGTATTTAATATGTAGCATTTGCACCCAAAAGTTATAAGATATGAAAGCTTGGGCTTTCTTCCATTATGTAGCTTATAAGAGGTTTTGTTTAGAATGGGTCTTTTAAAAACTATATTTGCAATATAATAAGTGGCGTTGATAGCTTCAGCCCAAAAGTAGCTTGTAAGAGAAAAATCATGGAGCATAGTCTTAGCCTTTTTAGCCTATGTCATATTCATTCTCTCTATAACACCATTTTGTTGTGGTGTTCTAGGAGCCAAAAAATTGTGTGAAATATGATTCTCTAAATAATAGTGTTCAAAAAGTTCATTTTGAAATTCTTTTTCATGGTCACTTCTAATAGAAGAAATAAAGTAACCTTTTTCATTTTCAACTCTTTTGTCAAAACTCTTAAAATCATTGAAAGCATCACTCTTATAAACTAAGAAACTAACCTAATTAAACCTTGAGTAATCATCAACAAGCACAAATGCATAATACTTACTACTAAAAAACTAGCATTTATAATAAGTCCAACTAAGTCTATGTGAATGAGTTGAAAAGGCCTAGAAGTACTTACAACATTTTTTAGTTTGTAGGTTGCTTGATGTTGTTTTCCCATTTGATATGGTCCACATAGCAAACTTGAGCTTTAGAATGCCTTCAACTAGCTTTCCTTTTGATAACTTTTGAAGAAGCTTTATGCTTATATGCCTAAGTCTTTTATGTTAAACCCATGCTTCATTGCTAATAGACACAAAACACTTGAAAGATTAGTTTGCTAAATTGTCTAAGTCAATTATGTAGGTGTTATCTTGTCCCTCACCTTTGAAGACTACATTCTCATCAACTAAGGTGGTGACAAGACTCTTTAGAATCAAAGCTAACCTTGTTATCCTTGTCAAATAATTGACTTATACTTAAAAGATTACACTTTAAACCATCAACTAAAAGTACATTATCAATAAAGGGGCAACCTTTCTTACTAATTATGCCAATGCCAATTACCTGACCTTTGGCATTATTTCAAAATGTCACATTGCCATCATCCTTTTCTTTAATGGATGTGAATAACTTCTTATTTTTGGTCTATGCTTTGAGTACCCACAATCCACTTGCCAATCATTGTCTTTCTTATTAGTGGTTTCTAAGCATACCTATAATTACAAAGAAAATTCATCTTTATTAGGGACACAAGCATACTTGGGTCTTAGGGTGTTAGGCTTGGAAGGGTCCTTTAGTTTAAGGTGAGCCTTCCTAATGTAACAAAGCACATTTATATGCTTATATCTTCTCATGCCATGACTATGTGCATGTATGTAAGTGTAAGAATAGTGAGGAGTAAAAGGCGCATGTTGGTGTGCATACCTCCTAGTATACATGAAAGCATGATTGGCTCTTTGAGGCTTAGCCTTTCAGCCTTGGGGTGCCTTTCCCATGCCCTTAGGCATAGGGAGCTTAGTGCTATAAGCATTTTTCTTCCCAACCATCTATATGCTCAAGTTTTAAGGTGTAGCAGCTTTAATGAAGATGGGAGGAGAAGATATAGACGAAGAAGCCCTATTGAACCTAAGATCATGTCTTATAAAGAGTTGTCTTTGAGATATAATGAGTGTATCCAAAGCTTCCATCCCTTTCTTAAACTTTAAAATGGAATTTCTCAATTTAATCACTTTATTTTTTAAAAAATCATTTTTTTTCAAAGGAATTAATAAAGGATGGAGTTTGAGAAATTTGTTCTAAAGATTTTATAAGTTCCTCATTGAAGGTTCTTAAGCTACAAATTAGATCATTTAAACTTTTGAAATCGCTCTCTAGTTTGGAACATTTTCTTTAATTATATTTATCACATTTCAAGGGCATGGTTTCAAGTAGCTCATCATCCTCATCCTCATATGAATCAAAATCAGTACAAGATTGAGATGGAGTAGTACCTCATTAGAGGAGTCATCTTAAGCCAGGAAGCAAAAATTGGCAACTTCTTTATCCTAATCATCTTCACTTGAATCACCATCCCAAGTTTCTTTAAACCCTTTTTTCTTCTCCTTGTCCCACTTCTTTTTCTTCTTTAGCTTAGGATAATCAGATTTTATGCATCTTTGCATCCCATATTCAAAGCAAGTTATGTTATTCTTCTTCTCTTTAAAGTTAGATGATGTGCTTCTGAGATTCCTTTTTTTTTTCATCTCTTCATAAGCTTCTTGGTCCTCCTAAAAAGCACAACAAACTTTTCTTCCTCCTTCTCACTTTAATCACTTTCACTAAAGCTTTCTTCTACTTTTTGTCTTTACTAGAAGACTTGAGGGCAAGTGTCTTTTTCTTTCCTTTTTCTCTTTGAGCTCTTAACCTCTTCACTTTTTCATCATTTTTCATCACCATTGTATAGGTAAGAAGTTTCTTAACGAGAACATCGATTAGTATTTTTCCAATATCTTGATTGGATTCTTGTATACTACACTCTCTTGCCCCAAATTTTTCCATATGAAGCATTTTGAGTATTTTAGTGTTTACCTCACAACTAGTAAGTCTTCTTCCATATTTCTTCATATTATTGATTATTGGCCTAGGGCACTAAGAAAGGGGGTTGAATTAGTGCTTAATTTAAAAATTAAAAAGAGGGTTAATGTGTTTAAAAAGATGAATAGGAGAAGAAATATATTGACACAAGTGTTTATAGTGGTTCAAGTGTTAACTAACCCTATGTCCACTCCCCAATTTTCCACAATTAGGTATTTCACTCAATTCAATAGGTGTTTCCAAACTCATACCAAATTTTATAACTTGTGTTTATGGCTCACACAATAACCTTACACCTTGTGTTTTCTAGGCTCACACAAAAACCTTTTATAAGTATTTTCAAAGCTCACACTAAAACCTCTTACAATGGTTTTTATTGCTCACACCAAAGAATCACAAACACATAAATGAGAATTGAAAGAATGAGTAGCAAATTGAGAAGAGATTGGTTACAAATTAATGAATTCTCTTGTTATTTCATCTATTTCGTAGAGTATTTATGGCTCATATCCACCAAAGAGACATTGGACTAAAACTATCAATAAATCTCCAAGATATGCTAGGCAGATTTAACATTAAATGCTTGTCAGGCAAAAGTTAAGGTCACTGCTACCATTTTGCGATTGTAAATTTCCAATTTCCATTGTGGAGTTGAAAATTTTTGCAAAAAACCCTGTATGTGTCTAACGGTTAGTTCGCGTGTCAGCTTTCCATTGATTGTCTAGGAAAATATAGTCGTTATGTTCTAATCACTATCAAAAGTCACGGTTACGAGATACATTAGTCTTGGGCGTGACTGATACTACGAATTACTCTGTTTGGTCAACAAGCTTCAACTCCTTACATCGCGATCACTATTGAGTTGTTGCCCTCGTGATTTTTTATCTTTCAACAGACACCTGGTACACTTGGCACACTATGGTTGTGGCTTTGGTTCCCTAAATAAGTGCATAACATTTTCCACCTAAACTAGCCCTTATGGTAGGTCCTATCAAGTCCATATGAATTAGTTAAAGAGGTTTAGATATACTTACAACATTTTTAGCTTTGAAGGAAGATTGATGTTGCATTCCCATTTGGCAAGGACCATATGTATTGTCTTTTGAGAAACTTAGCTTGGGAAGACCTTCCACTAGCTTTCCTTTAGATAAGCTTTGTAAGAGCTCCATACTAGCATGTCTAAGTTATCTATGCCATAGCCAAGCTTCATTACTAAGAGACATAAGACACTTAAAAGATTGGTTAGCCAAATTTTCAAAGTCAATTGAGTAGATATCGTGTTTCCTTTCACCCTTGAAAATAACCTTTTTATCCACTAATGTGGTAACTCGACATTCTCTAGGGTCAAAGGTGACTTTAATGCCTTTGTCACATAATTAACTTGCACTTAACAAATTATGTTGCAAGCCATCAACTAACAAAATATCATTAATTAAAGAGTAACCATTCTTATGAATGGTTACAATGCCAATTACCTTACCATTGGCATTGTTGACATTGCCACATTGTTTTTCTTTTAAGGCCATGAATAGCTTCCTATTGTTCGTCATGTGTTTTGAGCATCCACTATACACATGCCAATCATTTGATTCATTGGTGGCTACCAAACATCCCAACATAACACAAATAAATCATCTTTTCTTTGGTACCCAAACATACTTGGGTCCTAAGGGGCTAGGCATTGAAGGGTCCTCCAATTTGAGGTGAGCCCTCCTAATGTAGCAATAAATATTAATATGTCCATACCTCATGCAATAATGACATTGGAGTTTAGACTTTTAAGTTTTTTACCTATGCACAATCTTAGTATGAGTAGGAGGCCTCCTCGTACTTTGGTTATGGGAGTGTATACAAGTGCATGAGTGATGAGGCATAAAAGAGAATTTTTTATGTTGGTGTGTTTAAGCATGCTTCTTGTTGTAAATGTAAGCATAATTTGCTCTTTGAGCCCAGGTCCTTGAGCCTTGGGGAGCCTTACCATTGTCGTTAGGCATAGGTGGCTTAGTGTTATGAGCATCTCTCTTCCTAATGACCTCAATACTTGAAGTTTGAGGTGTTGTTGCTCTAACAAATGTAGCGAGTGTAAATGTGAAGGTTGAGGCTTCACTAAATCCTAGACCATGCTTAATTAAGGGAGGCCTTTGTGATACTATGAGTGTATCCAAAGCTTCTTTACCTTTATGAAATTTTGAGATAGAGCTTATAAGCTCAATGACTTCTCCCTTTAGAGACTCATTTTCTTTTCTGAATGAAACTAATGATGAAGATGATTTAGAAAGATTTTCCATCGACTTTTTAAGTTCTTTATTTAAAGCCCTTAACTAACTTACAATATTGTTAAGGGATTTGTAATCATCCTTTAATTTTGAGCATTTTCTCTTATAAGTCTTCATTTGTGACTTATATTGTCACATCCCATTGTAAGAGTTTCGAGAAGCTCTTCATATATATCATCTAAATCATCATAATCAGAATGAGAATGAGATGAAGTGTTTACCTCATTAGGAGAATCCTCTTGAGCCATGAATCATATGTTAGCAATCTCCTCATCTTTTTCATCCTCACTTCAGCTATCAACCCAAATGGTTTTGAAGTTCTTACTTTTCTCTTTATCCCTTTTCTTCTTCTTTTTTAACTTTAGACAATCATACTTAATGTGGTCTTCCTTGCCACACTCATAACAAGTGACTTCGGTTGTTCTCTCTTTGGGATTAGGAGTAGCTTTCTTGAAATTCCTTCTTTTTTTTCTTCTTTTAATAAGCTCTTTGGTCCTTCTATAGAGCATTGCCAATTCCTCTTCCTCATTGTCACTTTCTTCCTCACTTGAAGTAACCTTCACTTCCTTCTTTTTATATGCAGACTTGAATGCTAAGGACTTCCTTTCTTGCTTTTCAGATTTTTCTCCTTTGGCCCTCATTTTCTTCATCTCTCATCTTTCTTTAAGGCCAACTCATGAGTTAAGAGTTTGCCTATCAAGACATCTATTGGCACCTTCCCTATTTCTAGGTTAGATTTTTGGATACTACACACTCTAGCACCAAACTTCTTAAGAGGCAAAGACTTTAGAATTTTGGAGTTACCTCATGATTTTTTATAATCCTACCAAACTTCTTCATGTTGGTGATGATTGCTAGGAGTCTATTGGTCATGTCGGTGATGCTCTCATCCTCTTTCATCACGAATAACTCCCACTCCCTCACATACATCTCTAGTCGGCTAGATTTCACCAAATTGGTGCCTTCATGATAGTTCTCCAATGCTTTCCAAATCCCATGGGCAGTTTGGCAATGTTGTACCCTTCCAATTTCTTCTCTTGAGAGAGAGCTTAAAAGGATTGTCATGGCTCTCTTGTTCTTGCCATTAGATCTTCTATGTGCTTCAACCCATTCTTCTCTATGGATTAGTTCTTCACTTCCATCCACCACTTTGGTGGGTGGCTTCCATTCTTTAACAATAACATCCCATAGATCCACCACATCTATATCTAGATAGATCTCCATCCTATACTTCTAATGAGCATAGTTAGCTCCATCAAAATAAGGCTTGAGGTGTGAGTCGATTCCTTCTTATGCCATTGATCTTTACTCACTCAATTAAGGTTTTTAGTGAGACTTGGCCCTGATACCACTTGTTGCCCTAGGGCATCAAGAAAGGGGGTTGAATTGGTGCTTAATTTAAAAATTAAAAAAAGGGTTAATGTGTTTAAGAAGATGAGTAGGAGAAGAAAGAAATTGACACAAGTGTTTATAGTGGTTCAGGTGTTAACTAACTCTACGTACACTCCCCAATTCTCTACAATTGGGTATTTCACTCAACTCGATAAGTGTTTCCAAGCTCACACAAAACTTATACAACTTGTGTTTATGGCTCACACAACAACCTTACACCTTTTATTTTTTAGGCTCACACAAAAACCTCTTACAAGTGTTTTCAAGGCTCACACTAAAACCTCTCACAAGTGTTTTCAAGGCTTACACTAAAACCTCTTGCAATAATGTTTATTGCTCACACCAAACAATCACAAACACATAAATGAGAACAGAAAGAATGAGTAGCAAATTAGCAAGAGATTGGTTACAAATTAATGAATTCTCTTGTCATTTCATTTGTTTGATGGAATATTTATAGCTCATATCCACCAGAGAGACGTTGGACTAAAACTATCAATAAATCTTTAAGATGTGCTAGGCAGATTTAGCATTAAATGCTTGTTAGGCAGAAGTTACAGTCACTACTACCATTTCGCGATTGCAAATTTCCAATTTTCATTATGGAGCCAAAAATTTCAGCAGAAAACCATGTTTGTGTCTAACGGCTAGTCCATGTGTCAGCTTTCCATTAGTTTTCTAGGAAAATATAGATGTTGTGCTCTAACCACTATCAAAAGTTGCAGTTGTGAGATACCTAAGTCTTGGGTGTGACTGATACCACGAATTACTCTATTTGGTGAGGATGCTTTAACTCCTTGCATCGTGGTCGCTACTAAATTTTTGCCTTCACAATTTTTGATCTTTCAATGGACACCTGGCACACTGTGGTTATGGCTTTGGTTCCCTTCATTATCACTATGGAAGTCACGATCGCAACCTGACATACACTCATTGTGAATTCCTCTGTGACTAAAGCTTTGCAGTCTTTGGATGGTTCGTGGCAGTGAATAGGCCTACAAATTCCTCTGTCCTAGCTTCATCCTTTCTTGTGATTGATTCGTGGTCGCAATTTACCATACACACACTATGAATTTGGATGATCTTTACGTTGTTGGACATTCTGAATTCCATCCTACTTCAAATGAAAAAATCTAACTTATAATCTGTAAAATAACATTTAATGAAAGTATTAGAATTGATCAATCTCTATTATCAAGATCAAAAGAGGTTCATGACTTAGGTTAAATCAACCTGGCCTAACATTTGGCAAGGAGTTTACTTGTCATATAGATGATGGTTTCATTCTCCTTCACCATTAAAAGCTCCTACTTGATCATATACATCTCCAATCTATTTGACTTCACTAGTGTTGTGCCGTCATGGAAAAATAAGTCTTTTTTACTTCCATTGCCTCTCGCATTAAAAGAGAATGTGATAATATGATGGAGAACTCAAATTAGAAAAGAGGTGATGTACTTGGCTAGGGAAGTATTGGAGTCATGTTTAGGCTCTATGGAGATTTCTCTCCAAAATTCATTTTATCTCATCTCTAAGTCCACTAAATTCAAAGCTTCCTCTTTTTGAAGCCCAACTAAATCAGCTAACTCTTTTAACCTCATTTTATTGGTCTCCAAAGCATCAAAAAAGGTGATGCCATAGCATTTAAAAAGAGAAGCAAATTTTTACTCAATAACTATGGTAGCAAAAAACTTTTTAATTAACTCTTCAAATCCATCTTCTTTTATATATTGGAATTTTTCTAAGAAAGCTTTAATTTCCTCCTTGATGTCGAAGATTTTAAGACATACCAATCTTGAAATGTTATTAGCAATGACAAACTTGTCCTTTACTAGGTTATAGTTAAGTTATTCCTCATTGGTTATGCCCTTAGAGAGGTCAAAAATGGATGTGTGTGGGGCTGGAGAGGTCTATCTTACCCTTCCTTTAACCTTCCTTGTAGTTTTGGTCTTGGGTGCCACGTTTGATAGACAATAAGATAAAGAGAAATTAGAAGTGGATGATTAGAAAATAGTGTTTAAAGTACAAAATTGTTGGTATTTGCTTAGGAGATGTTGAGAAGGAAGTAAAGTATAAAGTATGGGTAAAAGAAGGGTTTAAAGAAGCAAAATTTTGGAGAAAAATGATCAAAATGCTTTAAATTCAAAATTCAACTATTGCATAAAGGTTATATTTTTTTTTAACCAAAATCAAAAGTCATAAGTATGATTTACTAGTTACGACCATGATTTTGAACTTGAGCCTGATGGTCAAAAAAAGTTGAAGGTCATAGGTGTGACTTCTTTGTCATAGCTATGATTAAACTCCCAATAAGTAGAAATTTTTGAATTATTACAATTGCAAAATGCCTACATTGATTGCAATTTATAAGTCAAGTTGGAATTTTAATGGAAAACATGTAATATGCTCATGCAATGCATTTAGCACTTTATTATATGATCAAATTAATGTTATCAACCAACCTTAGCATATGAATATGGGTAAAATTCACATGTAATTAAGTTGATCATCCATCGACCATACAATCATTCAATAAGCATTTCATTGTATCAATCATCATAAATAAATATCTAATCTAATAATAACAACATATGCATGAATTACAATGAAATTCAATTTTGACAAGAAGTTAGTTCAAAAAAAATCCCATTAAACATTCCAAGTTCCCTTTTTATAAAAATTAAAGCATTCTTCATTAAATAGGTTAGTAAAAATATCCACTAATTGGTCGTTAGTGTTAATAAATTCTAACACCACATCACCAATTTGCACATGATCCTTCAAAAGTGATGCCTAGTACTATATGCTTACTTTTGAAGTATTGAATGGGGTTTTTAGAAATATTAATGGCATTTGTGTTATTACATTTGATGGAAATATGATCAATCATGTTACCATAATCCTTGAGTTATTATTTCATCCAAAGTACTTAGGTGCAATAATAACCCACTATAACGTATTCTACTTCGATGGTGGATAGGGAAATCTAAACTTACATCTTACTAAACTAAGAAACTAATCGTTCACCTATGAATTAACAAGTTTCAAAAGTGTTTTTCCTTTTAAGTAAACTATCAACATAATCAACATAAAAAATAAAAAAAAAAAGCAATGGTATGAAAAAATGTGTCCCTAAGACATCAAAGTCCTAAATGCATTATGTCATGTAAGTGTTTCAAAATCCTTTTGATGGCATGTAAACAAGATTGTTTTGGATATGATTGATATCTTGCACATAGACAAACACTATAAATGATGTTGGGTCTAGAAGTTTTTGAATAGAGAAGAGATCGAATCATACCTTTATATTTCTCATTAATTAGTTTACCTTTTTCATCCTTATCAAGCTTAGTTGATGTGCTAATGGGGGTCTTGGCACTCTTGCAACCATCCATTCTAAACTTTTTAAGAAGCTCTTTTAGTGTATTTGGATTAGTTGATGAAGATCTTATCCTTTTATTGCTTGATGAATAGACCATGGAAGAACTTGAGCTCACCCATCATAGTCATTTCAAATTCCTTATTCATACACTTAGCAAAATCCTCACAAATATTTTCATTAGTAGCCTAAAAAATAATATCATTAATATAAATTTGAATAATCAAGGTGTCATGTTTATGCATTCTAATAAAAAAAAGTTGTATCAATATTACCTTCTGAAAAACCATTTTGTAAAAAAAATGAACAAAGCCTTCCATACCATGCTATAAGAGTTTGTTTCAAACCATATAAGACTTTAGCTAGCATGAAAACATGATTTGGAAATTCATGATGTTCAAAACTAGAAGGTTGTTGAACATAGACTTCCTCCTCTATAAAGCCATTTAAAAAAGACATTTTTCACATCCATTTGAAATAATTTAAAGTTCATATGACATACAAATGCAAGCAAAATCCTAATGGCATCTAATCTCGCAATTGGAGCAAAGGTTTCAGCATAATTAATGTCTTCCTCTTAGTTATACCCTTTAGCAACTAATATATCGTTGTTCCTAGTGATGGAACCTTGCTCATTTAACTTATTTCTATATACCCATTTGCAACCAACAACAAGATGATCTTTGGATCTAGAACAAGTTCCCAAACTTTGATTCCCTCAAATTGGTTGAATTTCTCTTACATAGCAATCATCCAACACTCATCATTGAGAGCCTCATAAATAGTCTTTTGGCTCAATTTGGAGAAAAAATACAATATTATTATCTAAAGCCAAAAAATGATATATAGTACTTTTTTGAAGTTTCCCCCATGATGAGCTCCTTGGGATGATTCTTGGGATATCTCCATTCCTTTAGAAGAACTTGGTTGCCTTTTGATGCTCTTATGGAGATGCATCATGATCTTATTAGCTTTTTTCAATCACTTCTTCCTACTTTCAGTTATCTTTTTGATAAATTCCAAGTCTTTTGAATTCATTTATAACATCAACAACACAACTACCTTTGCTAATGTTAAGTTTACTAGATTCATCAAATACAATATTCCTTAAATCTTCAACAACTCAGGATGTTTTGTTAAAGACCATATATGCCTTACTAATGGCAGAATAGCTAAGAAAAATTTGTTCATCAATTTTAGTTGTAAATTTCCCAAGGTTATCTGTGGTATCTGGAATGCAACACTTCCATTCCATAACTCATAAGAAGTTTTGTTTAAAATTATTATTTTGAATACCCTAATACAACATAACTAAAGGTGTTAATGACTTTTGCCTAAAAGTATGTTAGGATGCATATTCATTGAGTATTGTTTTAGCCATTTCCACTAAAGTTCTATTTTTCTTATCTACAACACTGTTTTGTTGTGGTGCTCCAAGGAATTAAAAATTATAAGAAATATTATGCTCATCATAAAAACTTCCAAATAATTCATTTTCAAAGTCCTTTCCACAATCACTTTTAATGTTTAAAATATAATACATCTTTCATTTTGAACTCTTTCTATAAAACTTTTAAAAGCATCACTCTTATGAGTTAAGAAACTAATCCAAGTAAATTTAGAGTAGTCATCAATAAGTAAAAATGCATAATGCTTTGCACCCAAACTAGCAACCTGCCATGACCCAGTTTTCAAACTGTGCTAGCACTAAGAACAAGAAGGATTAAGGCCTCCAAAACCCATAGCAAGCCAAATTTAACTAATGGGAAGGCCCATTATGACTTTTGTTGTGACCCTTTGATATTAAAATCTTAAAATTGCATTAATATCACCTTGAATTCTAAGGAAGAAACTAATGGAAGTTAATCTCAAAACATTTCTTTAAACATGATGTTTATTTCTTTCTTTTTCTTACTCTTCCTTTTATTTTTCCTTCATCACATAAATCATACACACACACACACACACATATATATATAAATTCCCTTAAAATTATCCTAAGAATCAGGCGATTTATCCTTAAACTTATACTATTCTAGTATCATACATTATACACCGTAATCATTAACATTTAACTCACACATTTATAAACTCATTCTAGATATTTCATGACATACTTAAAGACATTATAAAGATAGCTAAGGACATAGTCAAGTCTATATGAATTCCTATTTAGGTTATTTATCTTTATAACATAAAAGAGTTGCCTCACCAATCATGCATTCGCGATAGAGTTGCCTCACCAACCACGCCTTTCTCTTTACAAGAGAGTTTTCTCACTAGTTATGTCATGCATTCATAACATTCATTCATTTGATAAAAGTTATAATCCTTACATAACTAACTATAACTCTTTGGATTCCCATTTCTTCTCTAAAATATCCTCACATCACATTGCATTTATACATACAATTCATTTCTTATCATTTGATTTCCATCATAAAATGCATATGACTTTATATTTAACATAATTTGGCCTACTATGTCCTATATATAAGATTATCATGAATGTATGCAATGGACATTGAAAAAGCAATGACAAAATCCCTCACCTGACATTGCTAATCTTTAAGTACATCTATTTTCTTCATCTTTGATCCTTAGCTTTAAGCATATAATAAATCTATATTGATATAAGGAAATAGTAAAAATATGGAAAGTTGTCTAAACTCACCCATAAAACATTTTGTATGAAAAAAAAAACTATTATTGGCTAAAAAGGCCCATAAAGATATTAAACACAAACTATTCCAAAACTTGCAAATTAGTCTAAAAATTATATTTAAATATGTAGGTTTTATTATTTAGGTCCATAATCCATAGAAAATCTTATAATTAATCATTTAACATTCATATATATGCATAACTATCATTAATTATATATTAAACATTTTAATCCTTTCAGTCCTTAAACTTTTTAAACTTGTCAATTTAGTCCATTTATTCGATATACATCCTCAATTAGCATCATTAATTTCATTTCATCATAATAGCATAAATTATAATCATAACTATTAATAATTCCCCATTAATTGTCTTAAAATCATCAATTCCATAAATAATCTTAAATTACATTCAATTATGTTGGCCCTAGGCACCAAAAAAGGGCGATTGAATTGGTGTATAAAAATTAAAACTAGAAGGTAAGAAAAAAGATGAGTAAAATGAAGGCACAAGTTTTATAGTGGTTCGGGTATAATCAATCCTATGTCCACTCCTCAATTCTTAGCAATTAGGTGTTCTACTATCTTCCAATGGTGTTTCTAAGCTCACACCAAACTTTTACACTTGTGTTTTCAAGGCTCACACAACAACCTTTACACATGTTTTTAAGGCTCACACAACAACCTCTTTTAGTATTTTTACAAGCTCACACCATAACCTTTACAAATGGTGTTTGTGCTCATACCAAATAATCACCTAAAGAAGAGAAAAAGATTGAGTAGCAAAATTGCAAGAGTTTAGGTTACAAATTAATGAATTCTCTTACATTTACATATATTTAGTGAGGTATTTGTAGTCTCTACCTACCAAAGAGACATTGCAATAAAATTGGTAGCAAATCTTGAAAGTATGCTACATAGATTTTTGCATTAAATGCTTGTCAGGCTTCAATCACAGTCGCTACTACTCTTTCGCGGTCACAATTTTCCAATTTCCATGCGAAAGCCAAAACTTGCTGCAGAAAACCCTGTTTGTGTCTAACTTCTAGTCCACATGTCATCTACCCATTGGTTCACGAGAAAATATAGTTGTTGCCTTTCACCTGCTCATAAAAGTAGCGGTCGCGATTTTCCTTGTACGGGTCTCAACTCAGGATGTAAAATCGTCTGCCAAAAATGTTCATCTTCTTCCTCATGGTTTGTGTCGCTACCCATAAGTTGTCATCGCAAGTTTTGTCTTCCAACAGTCACCTGGGACACTTGTCAAACTATGGTTGTGGACTTGATTATCTCTTGAGTTGCTTCAAAATTTGCAGTCGTGACTGAGGCGTGACACTCACCGCGAATTCATCTGTGACTTTAGCACTCTCATCTTTGGATTGGTCACAGCAGAGAAGTGGCCCGCGAATCTATCTGTCCAATTTGTCAACATGCCTTAGTCTAGTTTGCGGTCACAATTAATGAAGTAGCGGTCGCGAATTAGGAGGCACTTTGCTTTCTTTGAAGATTAAGGACTTCATCGAACTTCAAATATAGAGACTAACTAAAAACTATAAAACAACACTTAAATGAATCATTAGAATTGATCAATCTCCTTTGTCAAGATGAAAAGTGGTTTAAGACTTAAGATTAACCATCTAAGTCCAACAAATTAACTCTAATTCCTCCACCAATAATTCACCTACAACTATTATATATCCATATAACTTATTTTCCAACAATAAATCTCAAATAAACCTTAATTTTACATTTTAAGACCAATTTATGATTATCGAAAAATTAATAAAAATTTATAAAATCTTATCGAGACCTTCAAATTTCATGAAACTTGAACCATTGTGATTAGGGCAATTAATATAGTTTTCTAGAATGAATTTCTGCTCAAGCTTGTTGGGCCACTGTTCAACCACCACACACACCATTGGTGACTATTGAAAAATCAGTTATGGTCATCTTGTAGATCTCTTTGCCAAGAGTTTGAAGGTGCTAACAGCGTCATCATTTGAACTACCATTTATCAAAAATCAACAAAAAATTAAAACTTTGATTGAAACTTGGACTTGCAATTTCTTCATCGCCTAACGTCCTTTTAAGGCAAATCAAGTGTCAATAGAAAGTTTGTGAAAAGAGCTTTTGGTAGAAACTTGAATCACCTAAAATGGAACTCTAGTACACATATGACTATTGAAGTTTAGCCCTTATTGGGCCCAAACCCTCTCTCTCTCTCTCTTTTTGCACCAAGTGGTGTGGTGTGCACCTAGTTCCACCATCTCTGCTCCTTTCTTTTTTTGGCTGCAACAAATGGTTTTGGTTATATGCACACCATTTTCTTTTCTTGGTTTGGCTAGCCACGTGCTACCGAGCTACCCCTTTCTTTTTTAACAAAACATAATCTTACCTTATTATATTTGGTCACGCTTTCTTCTTTTGTTTTTTTTCATTTCTTATTTTTTTCAATTCATTACTTTTAATTTCCTTTTTTGAATAATAATAATAATCAAAATTCTAATAATTAAAATCTATACCCATAAAATGTAACATTCCTATCCCTATTCATTGGCATTATCACATGAATATATTCATTGCACAAATGATATGAAATCACATATGAGCATATGCACTATATCAAATGATATGAAATCTCACATGAATATATGCATAGAATAAATAATTATTTAGACATGTGAATTGTAAAAACATGACAATGACAATTGCACCGTTGCATTTGGGATGCTTGAACATATATGCAGTGTTTGCATAGTTATATGACAAATTATTTCATGTTGTGTGCTTATTATAGCATCAAAAATAATGGTGTTTGAGAGCTCATCTAAAAGTATAAAGAGTATATAGAAATTATAGAATGGACGAAGGTGATGAAGGAATGAAGAAAAAGGACTAAAAGTAAAACTGTTTAACATTCAACTAATAGGAACAAGACACCAATCTTTTGTCCTACTAGAGTATGAATACAATTATAATTATCTGCCATTATGGGCTAGTAAGAGAGGAGATAAGGTCAAAATACACCAGATGAAAGAGAGAGAGAGAGAGCTAAGGAAGAAAGAGAGAAAGGAAGAAAGGAAGAAGAAGAAGAAGAAGAAGAAGAGCAAAAAGTGTGGGCTGCCTAAGGTTTTCCAATTTTGGGACAATAGGTAAGTAATTTATCTTATTCTCAACTGAAATTAACCTCTCATGACATGTTAATCATGCATGGTTAGTGAGAATTATGGGGTAATTGAGGTAGAGCTCTTGGATGAAAGTTGCAATCCAAAAGAATAAGAGTTGATTCTATTGATTTTGCTGTTAGAGTAGAATTTTTTACCCATGATTTCATAACCATAGAAGAGGAATTGGGGAAAGTGCAAAACATAAAAGTTGTAGCTTTATGTCTCATATAAATTCATATGAAATAGTTTTACTTGATTCTATGTGTGTGAAGAGATATGGCTCCTTCATCAAGACTGGTTTAAAAATGAACCGAGATGATCTCAGTCTTCTATTTTGTTATATTTTGATGACTTTATATTCTGATTTTGATAGTGTGCAAAACATGAAACTTATAGGGTTATATTCCCTCATATCAAAACTTTGAAGAAGCCCTACTATAAAGGTTGGTCACATCAAAAGGTGAGTAGAAACAATAATTGGATTCAATGTGGGTAAGTAGAAACCATAATTGGATTTAATAGGTGTATGTGATAATTGTATAAGATGGTTACATTCTATTACATGTATATATGATTGAATTGTTACATGTTACATGGAAATAATATGATTATGTTTTGTTACATGTATAGATGATTGAATTGTTACATGTTACATGGGAATATAGGCTAATGTGTATGCATTTTCGAACGTGAAATGCCATGATTTGCAGCTGAAGATGATAGTTGCAGTTGGTGGTATCAAAGGGTTCAAGTACATGCGGGACAGACATGCAAATCCCAGTGTGTATGACATCGCGGGGCCGACAGGCAAATTTCGGATGTTGAGTGCTCTGATAGGTACCAGATGTAGCCACATTGTGACGTTACAATTTGTGGTATCAAAGTTGATTTACAAATGAGAACAATAGATGTCACAGTTATTGGTTTGACAAATGAATTTAGATGTTACAGTTTTGGTATCAGAGAGGGCTCAAGCATACGCGGGGCAGACATGCAAATCCTGGTGTGTATGACATCACGAGGCCAATGGGCAAATCCCAGATGTTGAGTGCTCTATAGGTACCAATTGTAGCATTACAGATTGCAGTAGCAAAAAAAAAAAAAGCTAACATTGAGTGATATGAATACCGTCATTACATATATTGGTATTAGAGCAAATATGAATACGGTTGTTACATTTATTGGTATCAGAGCAACATGATTTGTAAACATAATTAGTCGTTACACTATATCCTCTCCTCTAGTATTCCTACTAGAGTCTTCATTATCTAGATAGCTTAAGGTGTTATAAACAACCTTTACAATAGTAGCTTTTGGGCACTACCCCAAGCTGTTACAATTAAACTTATGAGTGCAACTAAAAACCTTATCCCAAAGTAGTTTTTAGGTAACCTTTCATAAAGTATGTTACTTAAGACCTCCTAATTAAGGGTTTCCTCAAATAAAATACAACTTTAAAGATGAGGATTACTATTTTCCTCAAGTAATAAACCAATTTAAAATGCAGTCATAAAGTATGCTTAATCTTATTGAGAGTATTGAGAGAATATTTGGAAAGCTTGTTCTTCAAAATCCATTTTGAAGATAACACTTGCAAGCTTTAAACAAAGAACTTTTCTTAATTGCTAAATCACTCTTAGTTCACCATTTTGATTTGACAAAAACTTTCACAATAGAATACTTGTTTAATGGAATAGTTATCTATTTGTTTTTATTGAGAGTGAGTCCTTTTATAGGTTGAAATAAAGAACTAGCAATTAGAAAGAAAGTTGTCACTTTATATTACAATTGCAATAGTCAACAAACATTGGGAATTCTCCACTCCTATTGTTGAGTCATCAACCATCATTGATTTCATGAAAATGGGTGGTTGTCAAGCAAAGTACAACTTCAATAGTTATTGGTATTAATGAAATGCCTATTGGGACTAGCTGTTGGAGATAAGTTTGCCTTAATACTCCTTATTTAACTTTCTCATTTGTTTATTCAACTAACTTCAATGCTTGTTAGATATTCTCAATGCCTGTTGGGCTTCAATATCAATCACTGTTGCAGTATAAAAAATGTTTGTTGTAGATTTCTAGAAAGTTATGCGTTTGATACTTTGTTTTCCAAAATCTTCAATAGTACTTCAATGGTTATTAGTGAATTTCTAATGCCAGTTGGACATCCTTAACGCCTGTTGCATTATTGAGTGTGCCTTAATGGAGAGTCCAAAAACTTTAGCTTAATCTATGGAGCTTTTTTAATGCCCGTTGGTGAGATCCAATGCCTATTTTGAGATCTTGAGAGTTTTGCTCAATTTTAAGTCACTTGGTCCAACACCTATTGCAAAAAAGCAATGCTTGTTATGAGATCAAGAATAACACCCATTGCAAAATTACAACACCGATTACTAAGTTCAATATGCATAACTCATGTATTTGAGCTTGTTGTAATATAAGACAATGCCTGTTGTGAGATCCAAAAGACTTTGTCATGCTAGGGTAATACTCTAATGCCTGTTGAGTTTATTCAATGCTCGTTGCTAGAGTCACAATGATTGTTAGATAATGGCAACACTCATTGGACTGGCAAGCTTAATTTACTTGATCTTTACTCTTTTAATACTTAGAGTTTTCATAAATTTTTCTTCAATCATCATTGTTCATTGGATTGATACTTGTAAGAATTAACATAAATAACTTGGACAATTGTTAGCTGTTGGATATGTTTGCGATCATCAAGACAAAACTTGGAACCTAAAGGTTCAACAATCTCCTTCATTTTGATAATGATAAAAAATTTATCAAAATCAATCAATCTTACAAAAAATAATAGGTATACATCATATAAAGTGATTAATTACTAACTCATCATTTGTCCAAACTCCCCCTGTAACAAAGGTTTCTCCCCCTTTGTCATTATAAAAAAAGAATCAAACATCAATAGTAAGGGAATATAGAGCATATAGAAAGAGAATATAGAAAGAGAGTTAACTTTCTACTGTAAAAGTAATGTTGTCGAATACATCATTTATTTTTGAAAATAATGGCAAAAATAAAAAAGAAATAAAATAAACTATGCATCATGAGGAGGAAAGGATTTAGAGGGTGAGATGGATTTTGGCTCTAAACGCTCTAAGGATTATGTGGACTTATTAAGGTCATTTGTTGCATCTAGTTCCTCGGAAGGAAGATCTTTAGGATCTTGACTCATCTCAAGTGGAACCTCTGACTGCTCTTAAGTACTTGCACTCCCTAGTTGTAGATTCAACCCTTTTTGCTATCCAATCTAGTGTTTGGTTAATGTCCTTCATCTTTCTTTAAAATTTTTGAACCTTCTAGTATAAAAAGGTAGTAGAGGACTTAACTCTTCTTACTATAGCAGTAAGGACTTCTAGTTACTCAAGGACTTTCTACTCAAATGGAGTAAAGGTTGGAGCTGCTGGAGTAGGTGCATTTGTACCTATTCCTTCAATTGCTATCACCCCTACCTTAACTTTCACTTTAATATCCTCATTTTCCTCTTCCGCTTGAGGAGCTTCCCCTTCTTCAAGCACCCTTTGTATTAACCCAATGTCGAGTCTTCGTAGGATCCTCATGTTCAGTAGCATTTTTTCACAAATGGGCTCATTATAAGGCAACTTTTCTAACACTATATTGTTTGTTTCAAGCTCTTCTTTAGTTTAGGGGATTACTTTTACAAACTTTTCAATCTTTGTGATGTAATGAGCCATCACAAATTTTTTTGCTTTATCCACTTGCCCATTTATTCTCTACATCAAAAGCAAGGGTGTATTCACCTTCTATTTATTCTTCATGCACTAAAGGTAAAAGAGATCTATTACAGTGCAGTTGTCATTTAATTGGCTCTTCCATTTATGTTCTAGGAAATGAATCTGTGTGCAATTTTTATGGCTTAGCTTTTGATCTTAGAAGCCTTGTTATTGTTGTTGTTGTTATTGCTTCTTCCATCAATAATCAATTTCCAAAATTGATTAACATTAACTTTGAAGGTTGGAGGACGCTCTATCAAACCGGTGTTGGTGGCATCTAAGCATTTAGCCAAGTCATTTCGTCTGAGTTTTTACTTTTTAAATAGCCAGAACTTTATTGTGCCTTCTTGAACGCATACTTCATAATCACTACCTAACACTTCTAAGGTTGTTAAAAATTCTACTATCAACTCTAGATACGAGGGTTCTCTGAGATGGCAAAATAGCTCCTATCGAATGCTGACCATTAACTCTTTAACTTTTTCTACTAATTCATATCTTTGTAGGTTGTTCCACTACAAGAATTTTCCACCTCCAAGATGTCTCTTCAATAATTTTAGAGCTAATTACTTTTCCTGTCCATTTTTGAGATAAAATTATTAAACCAAAGGAGAAGGTATGAGAGTGTGCTTTATTTTAGTTGCCTTCCCTTTCCTCTTTGAATCCTGGCCAATTTTGGATTTTTAATTTTTTACTTTGTTGTATAGGGTTTTACAGTTCTCTTCTTTTGTTTAGCTATCATTGATGCTAGATTTTCTTTAATTTTAGAGCTTGAGAAAGAAGGTTGGTGGTTCTTTCTAGCTTGTTGTTTATATCTCTTGGTGTAATCTAGTTTAGGTGCCATTTGATTTTGTGAATGAGTGTTTAATACAAGGGAATATGTAGAAATTTATAATAAAAATTGAGAGAAATGAGTAGAAAGTAAAGTAACGTAGAAAGTAAAATGATTTTAGAGTTTGAAGGGGTTTAAATAGAAGCTTAATGAGATCCCTTTTTAAAAAAAAATATGACCATTGTGAGAGTTCAACGACTATTGTGAGTTAGGCAACGACTGTTGGACATGATCGTTAGCTTGCTTTTGCAAGTGTTCTTCAGCCAATAATGGAGGCTGGTTCACAACAACCATTGGGTGATGAATAACGGTCATTTGAGATTCACAACGATCATGGAGATCAACAAAATCAAAATGAGGAACTCACAAGTAACATAATGGTCATTGGGAGAAATGCAACAATCATTGGCCATGTTTTTCATTCAAATCTTAGTTTAAAACAAAAATTTTCAAAGTTACAACCATTTTAATAGCTTAATTAATGAATGATGTTAATCAAATATAATGAAAAAATTATGAATTCAACTAACATATGGACATTTTAATTAACATCATACACAATTAAAATCTTTAGCTATGGAATCTAAAGTCTTTAATAGTAATCAATTCAAGTAATAATGATCAAGTATCAATACAATAATGATCATAAATAGATTAATAAGGAGAAGAACATGCTAGAAGATATTTTAAGGTATTTCCATCAGTCATACCAGGTTCTCTTCTGATGAATTGCACCCTTTCATCATAAAGAGATTTAGTAAAAATATTTGCCAATTCATGGTTAGTATTAACAAATTCTAACACAATATTTTCAATATTCACATGATCCCTAAGAAAGTGATGTCTTATGTTTATATGCTTACTTCTAGAATGTTGAATGGGAATCTTAGATAAGTTTATGGCATTAAAGTTATCATGGCAACTTAATTTAGAACCACTTTGTAAATAAGAAGTAGTTGTTTCATCCATAGGATTTGTGCACAACAAAGGCCAGTTGTTACATACTCAGCTTGCAATTGATAAAGCAACTGAATTTTACTTTTTGCTACTTGAAGACACTAAACTTTGGCAAAGTAATTGACATATGCCTAAAGTGTTCTTTCTATCTAAGGTACACCCAATAAAATTAGCATCAAAAATTGTATTCAATTCAAATAAATAGCTCTTAGGATACCAAAGTCCTAAGTTTGGAGTACCTATAAGATTTTTAAGTATATGTTTCATCACATCATGCAAATGAGACTCTTTAGGATTAGATTGATAGCTAACACATAAGCTAGGACTGAACATAATATCAGGTCTAGAGGTTATGACATAAGGTAATCTACTAATCATACCTCTGCATAACTTTTGGTCTACATTCTTACATTGTTCATCCATGCTTAGTTTGATGTTGGTGCTCATAGGAGTTTTACATGATTTACTATTTTCCATGCCAAATATTTGATAAGTTTCTTTGTATATTTGGTTTGGTTGATGAAGATTCCTTCATTTCCTTATTTAATTTGCAATCCAATGAAGAATTTAAGTTCTCCCATCATACTCATTTCAAACTCACTTTTCATTACTATAGAGAAATCTTCACATAAGCAAACATTAGTAGTACGAAATATGATATCATCTATATATATTTGCACTAACAATAGGTCCTTATTCTTTTCCTTAGAAAAAAGAGTTGTGTCCAGCAAACCTTTAGAGAAACCTTTCTCTACTATAAAATTGTTCAACCTCTCATATTAAGCTCTTAGAGCTTGCTTCAAGCCACATAAGGCTTTGGTGAACTTGTACATATGATCGGGAAAGCAATGGCTTCCAAAACCAAAGGGTTGTTCAACATACACTTCCACATCAATGTACCCATCTAGAAAAGTACTTTTGACATCCATTTAATATAACTTGAAATTTATATGAGATGCAAATGCAAGTAGAATTCTAATAAATTCAAGTCTAGCTACAAGTGTAAAGATCTCATCAAAGTTCATCCCTACTTCTTAGTTATGGCCTTTGGCTACTATTTGAGCCTTGTTCCTAACAATAATTCCATGATCATCAAGTTTGTTTTTATAGACCCATTTAGTTCTAATAATGGAATGACAATGAGGTATAGGAACTAAGGTTAACACTTACTTTTCTCAAATACATTAAGTTCTTCTTGCATAACAAGAACACAAAGTTCAACTTTAATGGCCTCATTTATGCCTTATGCTCAATAAGGGATACAAAACCAAGATTTGTACATGTATTTCTAAAAGATGATCTAGTTGTTACCCGATTTGATGGATCACCATTGATAAGATCTCTTAGATGATCTTTCCTGAAAATCCAATCCTTTTCTAGTTGAGTTTGCTCTTTACTAAGAGTAAGAAGATGTGGATCTTCAATTCCTTCATCCCTTATATCTTGTGGCTTATCCACATTCTTTCCTTCTTCTTTAATTTTTTGCTCACTCATATGACATGCAAGATCATCATCTTCTTCTTTTTTAAAGAAGTGGGGTTAGATTCATCGAATACAACATGCATAGACTCATCTAGAATAAGTGTTCTCTTATTGAATACTTTATACCATTGCTAATGGTAGAGTATCCAAGAAAAATCCCTTTATCAAATTTGGAGTCAAACTTGCTAAGGTTGTCTTTAGTGTTTAGAATGAAACACTTGCATCCAAAAACTCTAAAATATGCAATCTTGGGCTTTCTATTGTTCCATAACTCATAAGAAGTTTTCTTCAATAAGGGTCTCACCAAGATTCTATTTAAGATATAACAAGAAGAGTTTGTAGCTTCAGCCTAAAAGTACTTAAGAAGATTGTAGTCATTCAATATGGTTCTACCCATTTCTTGAAGAGTTATATTGTTCCTTTCTACCACCCCATTCTATTGTGGTGTTCTAAGAGTTTAAAAGTTATGTGAGATACCATACTCATCATAAAAGCTATGAAACTTAGCATTCTCAAACTCTCCACCATGTTCACATATAATAGAAGAGATTTTCAAATTCTTTTAGTTTTGAATTCTCTTGGCAAAAGTCTTAAAAGCATTAAAACAAGTATCCTTGTGAGGTAGAAACAATACCCAAGTATATATAGAGTGATCATCTACTATAACAAATGCATAATGCATGCCTCCTAAGCTAGATACTTTAGTAGGGCCAAATAAATCTAAGTGAAACAATTGCAATGGTCTAGATGAACTTACCCTGTTCTTGGCGTTGAATGAGGATTTAATTTGTTTACCTCTTTGGCAAGCTTCATAAACTCCTTCCTTTGCAAACTTGATTTCAGGTAGACCTTTGACTGAGTTTCTTTTCTTTAGCTTATTAAGGAGGTCCATGCTTAAATTTCCTAGCCTTTTGTGCTAGTTTTCCCTTTATCCAGTATAGAGACTAAACACTTTGCATTATGGTTAGCAAGAGAGTTTAAATCATTCACATAAATATTATGAACTCTTTTACTAATGAACAAAATTTTTTTATCACTCATCCTTGAGACATAGCATGCTTGTAGCTCAAACATGACTCTTAGGCCTTTCTCACATAGTTAACTTACACTTAGCAAGTAGTGATTGAATCCAACAATAAGACTTTATCAAGGATAGATGAATCATCATCCTTACCAACTTTGCCTATGCCAATAATTTTGGTTTTGCCATTGTCTCCAAAACACATGATTCCAAGACCTCCAATCTTTTCCAATTGTGAAAAGAACTTCCTTTGTCCTATATGTGTTTTGAACATCCATTGCCAAGATACCACTCTCGTTCTCCCATTTAAGACTTCAAATGCATCTACAAAGTAATGAGAGGTATGTCTTAAGTACCCAAACCTTTTTGGGTCCTATGAGGTTAGCTTTGGAAACTACTTCATGCCTTTTAGATTGGCAATGATAGGCAATATAGCCATATATACCGCACTAAAAATAATCACCATCAAAGTGAGATAGTGACCTACTTCTATGTGGTACATACATGCAGTGTCTCTGAGACTTGTAATTCCTTTAAGTAATGTGTCTAGGAGTATTTCTTATGTGAGGAACTCTTTTACATTATATGTGTCTATACCTATAGTTATACCAATTTTTATGTCTTTGCACACCGTACCTCTTAGGCTTGTAAGAGTGATACATATAGGCATAATTAGCTCCATGTGGAGCTTTTCTTAATGGTGTGTGATTCTATTAAGACTTACCTCTTGAGCCATTATTAATAGCATTTATTTTTTGGAAACTTTTTACTTTATAACATGGTTAGAAGCATTATTCTTTTTGGCCTTAATAAAGACTGTTTAAGAAGTAGAGGGAGTAGTTGAAGTAGAGGCATTGTAGCCTAATCCATCCTTGATGGAGTCTAACCTTTCATTTCCTTTAGTAAACTTGTTGAGGCTTTCCTTAAGCATAAGGTTCTCAACTGTAAGAGACTCAACCTCCTAACTAGAGTTTCTTGACCCTTAGCATAATCTTTTAAAGATTCAATCTCTTTTTTAAAAGAGGAGGTTCTGGACTTAAGAGTCTTAATTTTCACAGTGAATTTAGTGGTTATAAAATACAATTCATCTCTAGAGTAGGAGTCAAAAGGATTTACCTCTTTGTCACCATCGTTGTCATTATCACTACTAGATGAGTGTTCACTTAAGGATTCATTTGATTGCTCCTCAGTTGCCATAAGATAAAAGTTGGCAAGTTCCTTCCTTGTCTCATTTTCATTAAGTACAAAATCACTAGTGTCATCCCAGGTGGCTTTGTACATTTCCTTTGCTTTCATGAAGGTGTGTTTTTTGGGAGGGAACTTCTTTTTCTTGATCTTAAGACACTTTGATTTTATGTGTCCTTTCTCATTACATCCATAATAGATGAGTTGACTTTTGCTACCTCTCTTCCTGTATCTCCTTGCCTTCCTACACTTTTCATTTAAGAGAAACATCTTTACTTGATCTATGATGAAGGTAAGATGTTCATCTTCACTGTTATCTTCATCATCACAAGAAGAAGAAGTTGTTAGTAAAGAAGAAGTAGATGGAGATTCAGAATGTACCTCTTTAGCTTTTAATGCCATGTCTTTCTTTTTCATTTATAGGTTTTAATTGGCTTTTCAAGAGTGATTTTATGAGCCAATAGCTTTACCATGAGCTCATCAAGTAACAGGGCTTTCAGCTTGTTAGCTTCCTCTATAGTTGTCTTCTTAGATTCCTCTATAGTTGTCTCCTAGTTTCCTCTATCGTTGTCTTCCTAGCTTCCTCTATAGTTGTCTTCCTAGCTTCCTTTACAGCTGTCTTTTTAGCTTCCTACTTATATTTGGGAAGTGTTCTCATAATTTTTGTACCGTATCCTTATTTAAATATGACTTCTCCAAAGTTTTAAGAGTGCCCATAATGTCTATGAATCCATTGTAAATCTTAGTGACCATTTCACCAAGTTGGTACACAAATGTTCATTTGTATCTTTTTCGTCTTTACTTCAAGAGGTCCTTCATGTTGAGTTTGCAATGTGTCCCATATTTCTTTTACTAATGTACACATTTGCAACTTAACAAAACTGAGATTTATGGATTACATAAAACAAAATATGCATTGCTCCTTTATTCTTGAGGTTTGCCTCCTTTCTTCAGTTGTCCACTCACTTTTCAACTTAGGTACTAGAACATCTCTAACTAGTTTTGTATGAACTTATCTTCCTTCCTCAAAAATGTTCCATAAATTAATGGTTTCATTATCATGGAAGATATTCACGGGATTTTTCTAATAGCCATAGTTATCTCCCTTGAAGAATGGAGGCTTGTGGATGGATTGTGATTCTCCAGGACTTGTCATGATCTTTGCTCTGTGCACATAAGCTTTGATCAAGAGACTAGCTCTGATACCAATTATTGTCCTTTGGTGCCCTAGAAAGGGGGATTGAATAAGGCAATGGCAAGTAATTAAAAATAAAAATTAAGTGTGAAAATGTATGAAGAATCAACACGCAAGATTTATAGAGGTTTGGCACAACTTGCCTATATTCTCTCCTCTAATATTTCCACTAGAGTCTTCACTATCTAGATAACTTAAGGTGTTATCATAACCTTTACAATAATAGTTTTTAAGCACTAACAACTTGTTACAAGTAGACTTACGGATGCTACTAAAACCTTATCCCACAGTACTTTACAGGTACTACCTTAAACCTTTCACAAAGTATGGTTTTTACGATCTCCTAACCAAGGGTTTCCTCAAACAAAATACAATTTTAAAGATATGGATAACTCTCTCACTCAAGCAATTAAACACTTTAAAGTACAGTCACAAAGTATGCTTAATCTTATTAAGAGTGTTGAGACAATATCTGGAAAGCTTACTCTTCAAACTCTGTTTTGAAGATAACACTTGTAAGATTTAAATAATGAACTTCTTTTTATTGCTAGATCACTCTTGGTCACCCTTTTGATTTGATAAAAGCTTTCACAATAGAATACTCGATTAATGGAACAATTCTCTATTTATTTCTATTGAGAGTGGGTCCTTTTATAGGTTGAAATAAAGAACTAGTCGTTAGAAAGAAAACTGTCACTTCATATTAACATTGAAGACAGTTAATGCCAATTGAGAATTCTCCATGCTTATTGTAGAGTCATCAGCCATCATTAATTTCATGAAAATGGGTGGTTGTCAAGCAAAATATAACTTCAACGGTCATTAGTACTAATAAAATGCTTGTTGGGACTAGTTGTTAAAGAGAAATTTGTCTCAGCGCTCTTCCTTTGACTTTCTCATTTGTTTATTCAACTAACTTCCATGGTTGTTAGATATTTTTAACACTTGTTATGCTTTAATATCAACCCTTCTAAAGTATTAATAATGCCTAATATAGATTTCCAAAAAGGTGTGAACTTGTTGCATTGTTTTCTAAGATCTTTAATAGTACTTCAACGACCATTAGTGAACTTCCAATGCCCATTAGACATCCTCAATGCCTATTACATTATTAAGCATGCCTCGTTGGAGGGTCTAGAAACTTTAGCTTAATCTAAGGAGCTTTTCCCATGCCCATTAGTGAGATCCAATGCTTGTTTCAAGATCTTGAGTTACGAGATCAAGAATAATGCCCATTGCAAAATTGCAATGCCCTTTGCTAAGTTCAATTGCATAGCTCACATGTTTGAGTTATCCAACCCCTGTTGTAATAGAGGACAATGTTCGTTGTGAGATTCAAAAGACTTTGCTCTTGCTAGGGTGATACTCCAATCCTTATTGAGTTCCTTCAACACCTATTGTTAGAGTGACAATACTTATTGGATAATGGCAACACCCATTGGACTGTCAAGCTTAATTTTCTTGGCCTTTACTCTCTTAATATTTAGAGTTTCCAATCATAACTCTTTCTTTGATCATTATTAGTTCAAATTAACACAAATAACTTGGACAAAGGTTGGCTCTTAGATATGTTTGTGATCATCAAAACAAGACTTGGAACCTAAAGGTTCAACATTAATGATCATGGTAAGCTTTTAAAAATGACATCCTATAAGGACCTAACATTATTTATGTTGGTAATGGAGAAAGTTTAAATATTTCTCATATTAGAAAGGGAAAAATTAAAACAAATGAAGAAATTTTAAAGCTTTATAATGTTTTACTTGTACTTGATATAATAAAAAATCTTATTTCTATTGGAAAATTAATAGAAGATAATGATTGTTTTGTTACTTTTTATGCTAATCATGCTTTTGTTAAGTCTAAAAAGGGAAAAACTCTTGCTAAATGGCATAAAAATCTAGGTTTATATACTCTTAATCATATTCATCAAACTCTTGCTACTACTAAAGGAGTTTCTCACTACATTTAGCATCAATGCATGGGTCATCCTCATTCAAATTTCTAATAAACATTACATTTAAAAGATTTGATTAACATGTCTAGTTGGAACAAATTGCAGTACATATATACTAGCTATCAAATGGGCAAAAGTGGTAAATTTTCAATTTCTATGACAAATAAAATTTCTTAATTTCCTTCAGAAAAATTGCATTGTGATTTATGGGGTCCAATACCTATTGCATCATGCCAATAATTTTGATATTATGCTATTATAGTAGACGATTGTACACAATACTCTCGACTTTTTCCTTTAAAATAGATTTCTTTACACGTTTTACTAAATTCCAAACTAAGACAAAAACTTCTTTGATAGAAAAATCAAAATCTTACAAAGTGATGGTGGAGGAGAATTTACTTCTATTACTTTTAAAAATCAACTTTTAAATTATGACATACATCATCAGTTTTCATGTCCTCATACCCTACAACAAAATGGTGTTGCTAAAAGAAAGCACCAACATATTGTGAAAACTAGCCTTATTCTCATTTTTCAAGCTAATTTACGTTTAAAATATTAGGTAGAAGCGTTTCTCACAGCTACATAGAATGCCAACAACTACTTTGAATATGAAAACTCCTTACTATAAAATTATTCAATTCTAACCCAAATTACGAAAGTCTTTGTGTTATTAGTTGCAGGTGCTTTCCATATATTCAAGATCATAATAAAAGCAAATTTGCCAAAAAGACATATCTTTATGTATTCATTAGTTACAGTCCTATACATAAAGGATATAAGTGTTTATGTCCTACAACTAATAAATTTTACATTTTTCATCACATTTTGTCTGACAAAAATGTTTTTCCTTTCGCTACCCCATAAGATACTCCTACTTGTAATTTAGAAGTCACTATTTTTCTTAATATTATTGCTTGCCCTGAACATTACAATGGTCCCACTCCAAAGGAAAATTCCACTCCATATCGAGAAAATGAGTCTTCACTTGAGAAAGGGATTGATAGCATGATATGGACACTCATATTTCATAACCCCATCTTATACCTAATCATGTATATTGCTCTCCCAACTAAATATGCAACTAAGAATCTAATCTAAAAATAACTTTACCCATTAGTCCACCTATGAAGTCAATAATAAATCCATAAACTAATCATGTATCAACTCAAGCCAATACTATGACCACAACAAATCTAGCCACATTTGATTCTGCCACCATAATGCATCCAAATTTAGTTCCTTCAATGGCTCATAACAATTCCATCATGTCTTCTTATGTTCATAACGATCAATCTACTCTCTCCATACTCTTTTATCCATAATTATTCTGATATTTCCAATGATTTAATTATTGATCTTTCCATTACAAGTCAAGAACAAGCACCCCAATGATTTTACATGCTCACTCACCTCTAATTTTGGCAACAACCTAAACTTGATCTTAGTTGGACTAAGACGCTTAAAACATTTGTTAAAAAAGGCTATCATCTTACCTTGACAACCACAGTTGTTCACACCATTCTAAAATCCTATAAAGCTACCTTGTAAATACCAAAATGGAAAGAGGAAATGGAATAAAAGATCAAAGCTTTTCATGATAATAAAACTTGGCATCATCTAGTTCCTCCTCCTTAACATACCAATGTTATTAGCTTAAAATGGATAGTTAGAATAAAATATAAGGAACATGGTTCTCTTGAGGGATACAAGGCTCACCTTATTACTCAAGGGTATAGAAAAGTTGAAAGTGTAGACTATGATGAAACATATAAGCCTATTATTAAGTGGGACCACCATTTGCCTTGTCAACATCATCGTAACAACTATGAATTGGGAAATGAAACAACTTGAAGTCAAAAATGCATTTCTCTATGGCAACTTGACAAAAACCATCTACATGAAAGAACCCCTTAGTTTCACATATTTTACTCATCCTTACCTCAAGTGTGAAGTAGAAAAATCTTTCTATGGTCTTAAACAAGCACTCCATGCTTGGTTTGATAGATTATCACACTATTTACTTCATATTATTTTTTCATAGTAATGTTGATTCGTCTTTATTTGTTTGTCAACAAAATAATATTATACTTGTTGTGTTTATTTACATCGATGTTATTATTATTGTTCGCATAATTGACATTCTTCTAAAAGACTTTAAAGAATATTTTGTGGAGATTAATGTTAACAACTTTTTATTGAAAAGCACAACACATAACCATGTTGAAGTATGGGTTGATTAACTTCATTTCAGTTTTTAGTCATTCTCTAAACCATACCTCTGTTGACAGTATGGGGTTAGTGTGCATGTTGAGTGTTAGTAAGCTATAAACAACATATATATATATATATATATATATATATATATATATATATATATATATATATAAAAATCAACACACTATAAAGTTAGATATATATAGCAAAAATAAATGATATTATCATCTAATTTTTCTG
>CATIWR010238211.1:0-22022 GCA_949677035.1 Omphalea diandra | reverse complement strand
TATATATATATATATATATATATATATATATATATATATATATATATATATATATATATATATTTATATATATATATATATATCTTAACTGTTAAGATATTTATGCCAACCTTGTATCTTAAAGATATAGATAATATCCTACTTCGTTTTAAACCTTTTAAAATGAAATAGATATCTTATAATTTTTGATAATATCTCTAATTATCTTAATTATAAATAGAGAGAGTAGTAAACCCAATTTCCTTTTTTTTCATATCCGATTAAGATAATGTTAGACTATATCAAAATATGAAGTTCATCATATTGAAATCTCTGGTGATTTTTAAGCTAGAGGATTAAGTTAATACCATTGTATGAGAATCACTTATAACTATTAATCCATGTAGTGTTCTCATAGCGGGTTGATCTAATAAAATGTTTCTTAAACATGAATCCATGTGTTTGACTTAATATCACATATCCATGACTAGTAAAACATAGTAATCAATCAAACATATGCTAGTCTTCTTTCATTACTATCCCAACAATAATGACAGACCAGGGACAATTTAGAATATAATTCTTCATACCCAAAGGTTTTACTATAAAGTCACATACTTGATGACATTAAATAGAATTAACTATTCATGAAATTTATCATTTAGTCATAAATAAAAGAGACAGTTATAAAAAGCAACCATGATATTATTAAGAAAATATTCATTATAAGCATTGGCCTAAGGAATATAAATAACATGTATGGCCTTGTTGGTAGGCTATACAACCCTTTTTTGGGTTGCAAAGCCCTTATTCATGGTTATACAGCCCAAGTTCACTAAAACATAGCAAAAAATACTCTTCTTCTTTCTTTTGGATTTCTTACTTTTGGGAGTATCTTTTGGGATGTTTAGTAACTCTAATGACAAAATAGAGTGAGGTTTAATGACTTTGGACCTCTATTCAACTTTAAAATGGAACTTTTTTATTTTCTCAATGACTTTTTTTATCTCTTTGTGTTTTTTGTTCCTTTAATCTTATAGTTATGTTTTTAGTTCTATTAACACTTTAGGCAATGAGCAAGTGAGAAACTTGAGTTTCCTTTGACCTTGATACTCCTCTTTGTGCAAGGTTTCATGTGTAGTCATTTGAATAGTATTTTTAATTATTTGATTTATTAGTTTAATGTGGGCATTCTAACATCTATAATGTTAAATTATACCCTAAATGTTCCAACTCTTTATGAGCAAGATGAGAAAGGGTTCAATGACCCTAGGACTTCATTTAGGTGAATCTTTTCCTCAAAGCTATCAAATGCCCTCCAAATGCTTAGCTTGGTGTGTATGTGTGTGTGTTCATCCCTTTTCTTCTATCTATGACTCAAGCATCTGCACTTGTGTATTGCAAGTTGTATATCATCATTTGTGATGGTAAAATGTGATGATCATAAACTTAGTCACATGTTAGGTACCTTAACTATGGAGTTATTGTATGGTGACCACCACAGATCTTGTTTGCCTTTCTTTACTTACTTTACATTCCTTTTACTTTTTTATCTTTAGCTTGACTCATCACTAACTTGTTTCTCCTTTCAGGTGTAAGCGGTTACTTGGGATTAAGCCACGAACTTGGTCTTAACCACTTTTTCATATGGATTATATGATCATGCATGGTTACATCAATGTGGATGGATGATAATGCATGTTAAAACCTTATGCCATGTCACATGACCCCCTTCCCTATTATGGATAATTACATGTGTGAATGGATGATAATGGGTGCTAAGACCCTATACCATGATGCATGATCTCTCTCCTTTTTAAGCTAATAATTTGATTTATTGAAATTGATCAAGTTTCGATGTATGCTTAGGGGCAATAATTGGATTATTCAATAAATTGGCTAAAATATTAAAAGTGAACCAAAGATGCCCGAAGGCCAAATCCCAATATCTAGGCGATTTGGGGGTGCCAAACCTCTTTACTAAGTGGTACCCAATTTTTGAACTAGATCTCTAATGCGGTGAAGATGAAATGGGCCTTCTAATTGACTTAGGATAGGTTCAGATTTTGCCTTCCCTGAAATCGTGTCTTGACCAAAGTCAGGTGGTGACTCTATATTCCTTAAGGATGGTACCAATGTATTATCCAACTTTTGGTCCCTCGATGACCATCGTTCTGGACCAAGGGCATTGAAATTGCGAAAGGCCTAAGTATTCTCCAGTTAGTCCATTCACATGCCACAATTAAGGGTTATTACCAAAGTATGACCCTCACCCTCTTAATCCCCTGATGATCAATAAAAGATAGGAGTCGTAAGTAAGATTTCACTTATTTGAGCATAGTCACAAAACCTCGAGGCACTCACAGGTATGCCATTATCTAAAGCATTTAAAAGGTTATAGAATAAGGGTTATTGAAACGCCTTTCACTTAGGCCGCCCCCTAATCCTTTGCTAAGCGGGTATGATGTCAGCGCTTATTATGCTTTTAACCAAGGAGTGGGACACAATACAAATGATTACTACAAGTTGAAGGATAAGATCTAGGATCTCATTAACAACAAGACCATCATCTCTATAAATCTTAAAAAGCTAAGCATTAGAGGGAATATGTTCACTACTTATTGCAATGTCCTACCAACCAATTAAGGGGCATTTATGATAGATTCTAAAGTATTAAAAAATTATTACATCTACTTTTAATGAGATATGCCTTGTGAAAGTTATAATTATTGCTTTTGTTATAAATCCTTTAAAGAGTTTAAATGACAAGACTGAGGAAGTGAAAAGAAATAGGATGATTAGGCTATGGGAGGAAAGTGATGAGGAGAAAAAGGAAAGATAAGTAATCCATATGATGAGAAGTGGGAAGTGTTATCCTGATTGGGAAGCCCCTAAAAATCCTAAGGTTGAGAACGAGATCGAGATAGAAAAGTTGAAAAGATGAAACCCTATCTTGACATAATTAAATAAGATACCAGCCTAGATTAGTAAATTTACTTATTACTTCCCAAGAGCATAAAAAGGCCATGATTAAGGCATTATTAAGCTTTATCATCTCTAAGGATGTATCACTAATGGATGCAATGGCTTTGGTCACCAACAAATGGAAGATCATCCTTCCAAATAAGGACTTAGTTCGTAAAGGAAGGGATCATAACTTGGATTTGTACATTAGAGTTAAAGTAAAAAAAGGCGGACTCCCTATGTGATGGTTGATGATGTGTTTAGAATTAACATTTACCCTAAAAGCTACTTTTAAAGTTTGGTGTCTTAAAAAGATTTGAAGACATCTGATAGTATCATTCAAACTTATGATGACAGTAGAAGACTAGCTACTGAGGTATTCAAGACTATAGTAAAAATCGAGATTATAAAGACTATGGTGGAATTTATGGTACTGGACATTCCCATCATTTCTCACTGCTATTAGGGAGACCATGGTATCATCCTCTAGGAGGAGTGCCATCCACTATGCATCAAAAAGTTAAGATTCCCTACAAAGGGGAGATAGTGATGACCTGTGCTTAGGTAGGGGAGATAATGTCGACATTAAACATATTCATTTCTCATCTTAAGGGTTTTTCAAGTCGTTAGAGTCATTAATAAATGGGTAAATCCGAAAGTGGAAGGAATTATGAAGAACGTAAACTTTCTCCTAGGTTAAAGTTTAGGGAAGAAATCTATAAATGTACCTAAATTCCCAAATATTTACACACAGACTACAAGAAAAGGATTAGTTATTATGGGGACTGGGGAAACATACGATAAGGGATCTTATAGGCCCATTGTTTGACTTTTTTTATGAAGGAATGGGAAGTAATTAAAGAGTTAGAAAAAAAGGCTACCAAAGAAAAACTTAATGCCAAACAGCCAAAAATTGACGTATAAGATGACTTCGAGGAACCATTCTTTTAGATGCAGCTTGGGAGTGTAGAGGCTAGATATTGCAACTATCATGACTCATTTAATGAAGAGGGTGAAAAGAAGAAGAAAAATAAGAAAGGAAAATAGGTTATGCAGGTAGAGTAAAACTAGTAAAGGAATCGATATACAATTTTATATTGTCCTCAAATAAGCTAGACATAGAACAACAAATGGAAGGTGTTTGATGAAGAGTACCAATAGTACCTGTTAGATCAGCAAATCTAGGAAATTGGAAAACTTGTTAAGAAGAAACAAGCTAGGCAGGTTGGATTAGGGGTGCTTTATAAAGACCCAGAATAGGGTAAAATGGACCCAATGCTTATGCTAAAGGAAAATATATAAGGCTTAACTTAGTGGACATTAGGAACATGACTATAAACTATATTGAGGATGTGGAAGAGGGATAACGATAGCGACAGTCATTTAAGATCGAATAGGCCAAAATAGATGGGATGGAACTATGGGATAGCTTCATGAAAATTGAGCTTATGGATAATGAAATAAAGCTAAAGTTTTAAAGGGTTATGAAAACTATGGCTAATACTAAAAGTGAGCATAAAGTTGACTTTACACAATTAACTGATGACACAAGGGTTGCTTTAGAGATAGCTAATGAAAAAGTGGGCAAAGAAGAAAAGAATCAAGAGAACTTTACTACTGCAGAGACTCAATTTGCATCTCTAAAAGAGTGTCCTTTCCCTTACACCTTTGATGCTCTTATTTCTAGTCTTTTTAAGGATGATCATGTATTTTTAAGTTTAAAACAATGAATGATGAGTTTGCTTACTTATGTGATGTCTTTCCTGATGTACTATACATGACATGCATCATTTCATGAGTATATTTAATATTAAATTTATGAATACCATTACATTTAATCTTGGCATATAAAAGAATATGAAAGTTTTGTTCATTGTCAATGATGTCACACCTAAAGAGTGAAAGAGATACGAATAATTGCTTAGGAAACATTAAAAGGTTTTTCTTGGACATATAAGGACATGTCAAGGGTTGATTGACTTATAGCTAAACATACAAACCCAATGTACCCACACATTATATTGGTGAAATAGAAGCTTAGATGAATAAGAATAGGATGGGCATAACTAGTTAAGAAGGAAGAGGTGAAGCAATTGAATGAGTTTTTAAAGGTAGTTAACTACCCATAATGGTTAGCTAATATAATATTAGTGCCAAAAAAGGACATAAGGGTACGAATGTGCAAGGATTATAGAGATTTGAATAAAGCATGCCCTAAAGATGACCTTCCTTTTCCCCACTTTAATGTCTTGGTAGACAATGTTATGACGAATGTCATGTATTCTTTTATGGATGGGTTCTCCAATTATAACCAAATTCTTATGGCCACTATAGGCAAGGTGAAGAATATTTTCTTTCCATTATAAGCAAGGTGAAGACTATTTTCATCACCAAGTGGGGCACATACTATTATCGAGCAGTGTTGTTTAGGTTAAAGAATATTGGGGTATCCTACTAGTGGATGGCTACTTTATTATTCTGTGATCTGATTTATAAAGAGGTAAAAGTGTATTTCGATGTTATAATAGTAAAGTCAGAGACCTGAAGACTTTTGGAGGCCCTAAAAAAGTTTCTACAAAGAGTAGACCATTATAAGCTTAGGCTCAATCTGAAAAAGTGTGTATTTGAGGTTATTTCAGGCAAGTTATTAGGACATGTAGTGAGTGAGAAAGGAATCGAGAAAGACTATATAAAATGAAGGTTATCTAAGAAGTGCCTACACGAAAGATGGAGAAAGAGGTTTAAGGGTTCTTAGGTCAACTTCAATAGATCAGCAAGTTCATAGCCAGACTTACCCCTATTTACAAGCCAATTTTCATGTTATTAAGGAAGGATCAACCAGTGGCATGGAATGAAAAATGCCGAAAGGCCTTTGAAAGAATATAAGTGTATTTGTCTAATTCACCAATAATGAGATTGCCAAAGCCAAGAAAACCATTAATCCTATCTTTGACGAAAGAAGAGAGTTTCATGGGTATAATGTTAACGCATGAGGATGGAGAGGGGAATGAACATGTTGTGTACTACCACAATAAGAAGTTGCCCCCATATGAAGAGGAATACAATATATAGAGAAAACTTGCCTAGCGATGGTTTGGGCTACGAAGAAGCTACGACATTATTTTCAATCCTATTCAATAAAAGTTATTTCAAAGGTTACTCAGTCAAATACTTATATGAAGCCCTATATCTAACTAGAAAACTAGCAAAGTGGTTGACACTCTTAATAGAGTTTGATATCAAATATGTGACTAAGAAAGTGACCAAAGGCCATGCAATTACAGAATACCTATCTCAGCAATCACTTGTAGAAAGAGAGTCTAAACTTCCCCAATTTCATGACAAAGGTTTAGGAGCAATAGAGCCCTAGGGGTGGAGGATATCTTTTGATAGGCAATGAACAAAAAATGATCCGGTAGAGAGTGATCTTGATGTTACCATAAGGAGAGCAGTTCCCTATGGCCAAGAAATTAAACTTCAAAGTAACCAGCAATATGGTTGAATATAAAGCTCGTGCATTTGGGCTGAAGTCATTAATCTAAATGAGGGTTAGGATGGTAGAGGTATTTAAAGATACTCTACTAGTCATTTCTTAAATGATCAAAGAGTGGAAACTAAAGTAGTGTATGAGCCCATACTTAGAATAATTAAAGAAGGTGGCCCAAAACTTTTAAAAGGTCATTTTTTACCATCTCTCATGAGAAGAAAATGCAATGATGGAAGCATTGGCTACTATGGTTTCTATTTAGGATGGACCTAAAAAGATGTCGAGAAAGCCTTTAATCATACTAAAGTCTAAAACACTATGTTATGTTAAAGAAAAAGTGATACAGATATATATAGAAAATTGTATGTGGTATTATAATGTATAGAGATGCTTGAAACCCACTGCACATCCTAATGGTGCAGAGAAGAAGGATAGATATGTAATCTAAAGACTGACATCACAATTCATAGTATATATCAGCATGATGTATAAGGGAATGCCAAATAAAGTCTATTTAAGGTGCTTAATAGAAGAAAAAGCTAGTAAGGTGATAGAAGAGGTACGCGTAGGGATTTATGGTCCCTATATGAATGGGATGGTTCTAGACAAGAAAATTTTTAGAATGGAATATTACTCTACAACCATGGAATAAGATTGTATTAAAATGGTAAAGAGTTGTCACAAATGCTAAGTTTGTGGTGGCCTCAACCACTTGCCACCAATGGAACTATAGAATTTGACTTCACCCTAGCCATTCATAACATGGGCATAGATACATTGTGATGGCAATTGACTATTTCTCAAAGTGGGTGAAAGTTGAACGTAACATCCCCATCTACATTCATTGGCATTATCACATGAACATATTCATTACATAAATGATTTGAAATCCCACATGAACATATGCATTGGATAAATGATCATTTAGACACATGAATTGGATAAGCACAATAATGACACATGAACCATTGCATTTGGGACACCTGAACATATATGTAATGTTTGTATAGTTGCATGTCAAATTGTCTTATGTTGTGTGCATGTTATAGGATCATAAATAATGGTGTTATAGAGCTTATTTTAAAGTATAAGGAGCATCTAGGTACTTTCCATAGACCTTGCTTCGTTGGACCATCAAGAACAACTCCTAGACTAATGGCTTGTTTCCACATTTATAATGGGCAACAATTCTTCCTCTAGACAAATGCTTTTGAGCATCATGAGGAATTTAGAGAATTCCATAGGTATATGTGTGGGCAAAATAAGATAGTTCCAAAGGAGATATGGCCAACCTGAACTGATGATGCCCCTTGGGATGTTTTACCTATAGGATATCAACAGAGCCTCAAAGATGCCAGCAGTGAATGGGGACACTTGCCAAATTATTCTTGTCTCAGGGATGATCTAACCGGATAAAAATTTTACAGACTCTATTAAGGTGGCTCCATTTTCAAAAGTTGTTGTAGAGGACGTGCATGATAAGTGAAATGAGGGATAAAGTTCGTGAGATAATTTGTTATCCCTAAGAATTACTGGACCTGCTTTTTAAAAAGATCATGATTAGGGAACTTTAACATCTCAGTAGCTATCTGTGGTTCAAGTTTGTATTGTCCGTTTTCAAACTTCATCCCAAGAAACTCAATCTTTATTTTGGCATTCTGCATCTTTGAAGGAGAAAGCATTATCTCATATTTTCTTATTAGATCTGTGAACTACTGTAAAAGCTGCTAATGAGATTCCATATTTGAAGAAAGTAATAGAATATCATTAATATAAATCAAATCCCAATGGAGGATTGCTTCATAGATTTTGATCATTGCTTTCTGAAAAAAAGATGGCGTCATTTTTAGACTAAAGGGCATGACAGTTCATTGGTAGGGTTTGTTAACGATGAATAGTATGTATGATTGGAGGCTGACGGCACTCACCCAACTATGGAAAACTCTACTATAAGTCTAGTTATATCTTCTGATACAACCTCATCCTTACAAACCACTCCCACTGTACCTTTAACCATCACTATTCAACCACCACCAACCTTTAGAAGATCCAGCTCCTTTAAAATAAATTATTTGTATGAATTAAGTTATTCCCTAACAACCAAAAAATCCAAGACACTAATATCCCTTTTCTCAACCCTTATGATGCCTTTCAGAAAAACAAAAATTCATGGACAAGGTCTATCAGAACTCTAATCAGACAATTCCTAAGTCTGTGAAGGAGTATGTCCAATCCTCTAGCTTTGATCAATGTCTTGCTCAGGCAATCGAAAAAGAGCAATTCATAACCTTAGAAATACCCCCTGAGTTTATCCAACAATGGATAAGTCAAGGGTATATGCATCTTTACTTTGGTGCGATCAAAATTATTGTCAGTCACCATGGTCGTAAAGGTCTGCCTATCTTTACCAGGATAGATCTTCTGGACAATCAATATCTGCAGTACCAGCATGCCATCATAGGCACTGTACAGACTTCGTTAAATGCAGGATCTGTTATGTTTACATTTTATCCCAACTTTAACTTATCTTTATGAGATCCGCATATCCTAAATGTGATCAAAGTCCAGATCTAGATTGTTGAAGCTCCATAACTTGCTTCTACTACAGCAGCCACTCTCCAGTATCAGATGATATGCCGAATCTAAAACCATGCCATAGACTGATCTCTGCCTCATAAAAAATGGAGGACCCTGGTTTACTCTAGACAACATTAGTTTAGATCTCTATGGGGATCGTTTCCAAGAGTTTTTGAGCCTAGATTGATACACAGATGAAAAAATCAGGAGCAGAAATCTGTCAAGTCCTTGAAGAATTTGTTACTAGGATTACATGGTGGATGCAAGATTGGTATGCAGCTCTTGATGAATATTCCAAGCTGAGGTTAATTCAAAGTCCAGGAGTAACGGAATTAGAACAACTATTTGCCTATCAAACTGCTTTCCTTTGAACTTGTGGGCCTATTTTCATGGAAATCTTAGGTTTTCTTCCCTCTTATCCTTTTCATAAGGTATATGGAGGATATGAACCAGAACTTATTTAAGCTAAAGATATCAAAAGGATGAAAGTAGTAATCATGTTAGCCTTTAGCCAGAGAGAATTTAGAAACTCAAGGCTTTATTTCACACTAGGCAAATTTTTCCCCAAATGGGTTATACTGAATATACGAGAAAACTCCCTTTATATAGAGAAGGGAGGAGACAAGATCGAATCTTTGTCGATATGGAAAGCACTCAAAAACACATGTCTAAAGCAAAAGTGGGAAATACTTTTAAATTTAAAGGACAATTATTTGGGGGCCATTCTGCTAGAAGATAAGGAGGGAAAGAAACACATTTGTACACATGCAAGTGGAGCTTTCAGTGACTCAGAAAAGCATTACAACTCCACTTTCAAGGAGATTTTGGCGGTGAAAAATGGAATTAAAAAAATTTGAATTCTATTTGATTGGTCATCATTTTACTGTCCTTATGGACTGTTCATCCTTTCCACGAATGCTAAAGTTCAAAGGCAAGACTATTCCTCATCCCCAATTACTTAGGTGGAAAGACTAGTTTAGTAGGTACAGTTTCGATGTTCAGCATCTAAAAAGGGATGCTAATCTCATCCCAAACTTACTATCTAGACCTTAATTTATCTCCTTGATTATAAGAAACACTACTTTTCCTTTGTTTCTCAAGTGAGCAACCAGAACTATTACTCACTACCTTAAGCACTTCTCAAAATCCAACATCAAGTCCTCTCCAAGAGGATTTTATCAAAAATGGACTACCCTCAAAAGTCCAGCTACCAACAAGCAATAGGAAAGCAACTCCATGACTTTATCTTATTACAATAGGTTTACAAGTGAAAATTTTGACCCTTTAGGATCAAAATAGAGAGGTTAGACATGAGGTATAATAGAAGAAAGAGAGAGCTAAGGACAAAAGAAAGGAAGGAAAAAAGAAAAAGAAGAAAAAGAAGAAGAAGAAGAAGAAGAAGAAGAGGTAGAAGAGTGAACTGCCTAAGAAGGAATCCTAGGGTTTTCTAGTTCTAAGAAAATAAGTAAGCTAATTTATCTTCTTCTCACATGAAATTAACCCCTCATGACATGTTAATCATGCATGGTTAGTGAGAATTATGGAGTATTTGAGATAGAACTCTTGGATGAAAGTTGAAATTCAAGAGAACAAGAGCTGATTGTATTGGTTTTGTTGTTAGAGCATAATTTTGTACCCACAATTTCACAATACGAGAAGAGGAATTAGGGAAAGTTAAAAATATAAAAGTTATAGCTTTATGCCGCATATAAATGTATATGGAACAGTTTTGCTTGACTTGGTGTGAGTGAGGAGTTATGGCTCCTTCATTAGGGCTAGTTCACAACCAGTCGAAATCACCTCAGTCTTTTTGTTTTCTTATATTTTAATGACCTTATGTTTGGATTTATACAAAGTGTAAAACATGAAATTTGTAGGGTTATATCCCCTACAATCACCAATAAAGCAGTTTAGATTGATTTATTATGTGGAAAGAGATATGGCTCATTGATTGTGACAAACCCTGTACAGGATAAAACCTCACCTGTATTTTGTAACTTCTGGTAGATCATTTTTGCAATTGTATTTGTGCAATTTAAGATACCCAAGAGTGTAAGACCTACTCATACTGAGATGACATTGAAACAGGGAAAAATTCAAAAATTCACCACATTTTCTATATGTCTTATGTTAATTTGTAATTTGATTATGTTGTATCATTATGTGTCTAGTTTATTTGAAAAAAATAATGAAGTCATTTGGATAAGTATACCTAGAGTTATTGCTATGAGAGTGTAGCAAGCTCATGATGCCATATAAGGAAAATATGTATAAACCAAATGTCCACTTACATGGATCATCCTATAGTTCCAAACCAAGCATTCATAAACATTTTGACATACTTATAACCATATATGTATCAAATGTTAGGATCTTAACACTTTGAGGAAGCCCTAGAGAGAGAACCAAACCTACCGTAAAGGTTGGTCACATCGAAAGGTGAGTAAAAATCGTACTTAGATTCTAATATGTATGTGTGATAATTTTATGATATGATTATGTACAATTACATGTATATGTGATTGAATTATTACATTTTACATGTGAATACAAGTCAAGTGAGAATTATATGCTTTTAATGGTTACTTGGTATACCATTGTTATGAACACTTGCATATGGAACTAAAAGGACATTGTGGCTGGCTTGCCAAACACTTGCAAATCACATGGAAGATGGACCAATATGTCCCATTGGCATATGTTATTGATCAAAGAATTCACTTGTTTTACGTTGGCCAGCAAAATTAAATGTCACTTGAATCACATGAATTCCCGAGAGTAGTGTTTGCCTTGCAAGGTCACTATAAAAATCAATCTATTGCACTTGCACTTGCATAGTCAATTGTTATACTTATAATGTATCCTGATGATACTTGATTGTTGCTTGTGCCATAAGAATCTGATTATTGTTTTTATTCATTGAGTCACGACTTACCAAATCGCAATTATATTTTTCAGATACTGAAGCATAAGGTTTGGATACCTTGGTGCATAAAGTTTTGCTTAGAGACTCATGGACCATAGTTCATCGGCTGAATTCCAACTCTCTCTCCTTGTGTCATGTACATACATCTAGATAGGAACCAATTATAGCCACTAGCCTTGAACATTGGTTAACATATATTTACATGAAATGCATGTTCGATTGTGTGTGTATGATGAATAAAACTTTTATGCATATGTGTTTTCGGACATGAATGCCATGATTTGTAAATGAAAATGTTTGTTACATTGAATCCTTTAAAAAGCTAGGGGTAAAGCAGATGGCTTGATTTATAAAAAAAAAAAGAATCTTATCTATTGTTATGGCATGCCCATCACATTATGACCGATAACAAAGTGCATTTTTAGGCTGAAGTAAGAACAATCTTAAAGAAGTATGGAGTAGTGCATCATAAAACCTCTCCTTATATACTACAAGCAAATAATGCAATCAAAGTGGCATAAAAATTTCAAGAACATTCAGGCTAAAATGGTGGATACCTATAAGGACTGGTCAAAGAAGTTGCCCTCTGCATTATGAGGGTACTGATGAGGATGAAGACTTACTTTTTGGTGTATGAGATAGAAGTAGTGTTGTTTAGAAAAATGGAGATAAAAACCCTCTGAGAGTTGATTAAATGAAAATTTTTAAGTGTCAATGACTGAGAAATTAATACGCCCAATTATCTTTATTAGACTAGAAAAGGTTAAAAGCCTTTTACCATATTCAACAATATCGGGAAAGGATGGCAGCCAACTTCAATAAAAGTGTTAATATGAGTAGGATAAAGGTTGAAGACTTCATATTAAAGGCAATTCGACCATAAGCTTAGGATCCTAGGGAGAAATTCAAGCCAAATTGGGATAATCCCTATATGGTCAAGCAGATATATTTAGGTGGAGCAAAAAAGTTATCAAACATGGATGGAAATGAGTTCTTTAAATCAATTAACATGGATAGACTAAAGAAGTACTTTGTGTGAGAAAGTGAGAAAAATAAATATGTTTGCGAAGTCAAAAACCTGAAATGGCGACTTAGGCAAAAATTAGGACATGAAAAAAAAAAGAAAGAAAAAATAAAAGCAAACAAGTCCACTAAGTCGAAAACCTAAAAGGGCAACTTAGCCAAAAATTAAGGCATAAAAATAAAGGAAAATAAATAAAGCAAAAGGAAAATTAGTGTGAACGACCACTGGAGAAGTGATAGCATGACATTAGATGAGAATGAGACTATGACAAAATGGCAAAAGATGAAGCACACGGAGCTAATAAGTTAAAGCCACTGAATAAGACTATCGGGTGATCTAGTGTGCCATTATCAAAAGTAATGATCATGCATTTAATTAATATGTAATATGCAAATATTCATGATAAACATAATACCAAAAGAAAATGCATTTTCATAATGAGAGTAATCTTTATCAAACATTTTTTGAACTAAATGAAATATAGGAAGTTTTCTTCATGTGTTTATTATTGTTATAAATGCTTTCATGAGATCAGAAAGTTTTATGTCTCTAGTTGTCACACAACCAAGCCTTGAAGTGAACAACATCGAAAGTAGATACCTTAGAAAGAAAGATGTGATAGATGCAGTAATCAACCCATGTAGCCTCCACCTTACATGGAAAGCACAAAGTTAGAGGTTCCTCAGTGAAAGAAGGAAGAAAGCCTACTATATCTTGTATAGCTCTAAATTGATAATGAATTCTAGCTAAATCATAAAAGGTGCGAGATGTCAATGCTAGAATGATCACATATCCTTCGTAGGTCATCAAGGTGACTCCAATCAATCTCCACCAAGGACAAGCCCATCAAATGTTAAGATTTGAAACATGAGATAGCCATTTAGTCCATTTAGCTATAGTTAAAGCAAGTCTTGGCAAATGACAGTTTGAATGATGTTGTAAGAAATATTGCCTCAAATCTATGGCAGGAATCTCTAGCAAACCTAAGGAATCTCTAGCAAACCTAACTTCTTCATATCTTAAAAAAAACAAAGAGAAAAAAAATGAAAGCTCATTAGGTTGACAACCCGAAAGGACTGTCTAAGCAAAAATGAGTAGCCCGCTAGATTCAAAACCCACAAGGGCGATCCAAGCAAAAGTTAGGGAGAGAAAAAAATAATAAATAATGATGAAAGAAGAAAAAAATTAAAATTAAAATGAAAGGTTGTAAGAGAAATCCATACCTGAAATAATAGCAAACTCTCGGTGAAAGACTCACTGGTGCCTAGTGATACTTTATCCAAACCAATGATGGCCTCGCCAAGAACTATAAGGATTGGAGTCTTTCCTAGCTTAATCTCCTTAATAAGTGGTAAAATCTATAGGTCGATCTCTCTATCATTCCTTCGCAATAGAAATTCTCCCTATTAAAATAGCCACCAAAATGCAAGCCTAAGCTTCCTTAGTATGCCCTCTTGAAGAATGATGAGTGAGAAATGGGGTTGTGAGAATCTTCTCTTCTCTTAAGGTATATGTGGGTACCTTGTCATAACGCAGTTTGAATAGCTCCATCATTTTTTGAATATATGGGTAATCCAAGCATGGTAATGTAATTCAATCTGTAGTAGTTATGTGACAGTCAAGAATGCACCAAACTCCTCTAGCAAGGGCAAATCTCAATTTCACCAAAGTGAAAAAAGTGAGTGGCTAAATCCCATAATTCATAAGATGTTTTATGAAACTTAGTGTTAAGACGAGCAAATGAAAGGTAATTAAGGGCTTTAAAACTTGTTTGAGAAATATCAAAATAATTTAGGGTGGGAAATACTTCAAAAATGCTTTAGACATATTGGAAAGTTTGAAATTAGCAGATGTAGGCATGAAAATCAAGAAACGGGTCTTAAAGAAGAAAAACAAGGTGAATAGTGCTTAATAGTTGTAAATAGTTAAGCTAGCTATATAGACCATCTAGGTTGTATTTACAAATAAGTATTCATTTGTACAAACAACTCACTAGTCTGTACATATAGCTTTTTCTATAAAATTTTACAGCAGGGTTTCCTTTATATTGTGAGCATTTTGGTCAATTCAAACCTGTTTGCACATACATGTATAAATGGGGAAATGATCATCATCCATTTATACCACATATAAGAGCATTAGAATAGAATACAGGCATTCAATGCAGTAAAAATAATAAAGTGCAGCAAAATTGAGGTGTTTCAAACTCGAAATACCCTAAATCTCCTAAGTATCAAAAATATAACATCAAAAGGGGGCTTAAAACACACCCATTAACTATACTACAATGATAAAATGCTCAACAATTTTGAAAATAGAAGAAAAAATCCTAAAAACCTAAAAGGAGGGGAGCAACCATAATGACTTAATCCTCATCATCCTCCTCATTAGTGATGCCCCTATAACTCTACAACTCAGGAGGCACTAGATGCTCCATGTTGGCTCGAAGCTCTAATAACTTATTTTGTGTCCCACGAAGCTCCCTAGCCTAGCATTGCAATGCCTCCTACAATAAACACTGGGTTAGGATGGTTAGATTACATGTGCACACACTAACACAAGCATAATCATGCATATATAAATTACTAGAAAGCCAAAAATCAAAACACTAATAATGTGACACCATATGTACATATAGCATGTGTAAGGTCAATAAACCATCTAATTCTTCGCATTTTTGCATGCTACAATATGCAAAATATCAAAAAAAAAAACCTAAAAAATGTGGCAAATCATAATGATGCATAAAATTTGAGGCAAACATTAAAAGATGAAGTAGCTTAAGACAAAAGTTAACAATTGAATATTACAAGTTCCAGGTATGCACATTACATGCAAGTTTATGCAAGAAACAAATTTCCAAGCCTCATGTGCAAGTACATGCAAAATATCAAAATAAACTAAAAAAAGTGAAAAATCATGATTATCCATGAAGTTTAGACAAATATTGCATGACAAACCCCAAGGTATATTTAAATTTTAATCAAAAAACTTTAAAGCTAATACTAGTTTTTTTTTTTTATATATAGGAAATAAAAGGCAATGCTCAAATAATGGCAAACATTCTCAACGTAAACATAAAATTTATGAATATTATAGGCATTAATTCATGAAAATGGACAAAAATTCTGAAAAAAAAAAATTCATTGGCAAAGCTTTATAAAAATTCATGAAGTTTACAAAATCTAACCATAAACAATTCAAATTTTGCAAAATTCATAAAAGTTAAGTAGAACTCAGCAAAATCTAGGTAAGATTCTAAAAATAAATATGCCAAGTCTTATAGGTGTACATTCTACTTTTTGAAATTATTTCACAAACTAATTTGGGCAATTTTTTATGCATAAGGTTTCAAAGCAACATAAATGCATAAATCAAGGCAATAGGGAGATAAACAATCAACAAATGATTCCAAAAATCCCATAGGTAAATGTCCTACAAGTTAGTCCAATTTTGGAGATTACCTTAATATTCACATATAGATTGAGGTTTTTAACAACACCTAAAGTTCAAAAGTGTTGAACAAAAAATGAGAAGAAGAAGAAAAGAAGAAATAAAAGAAAATGAAAGAAATAGAAATGAAAAAGCCTTTTAAGCCAGAAGTGACACCAACCAAGTGCGAATAAAGGTTGTACACAACATAAGCATCCTAGACTGGCTCAAGACCCTTTGGGCATGTCTTATGCAAGACACGTGCAAGGGGCAATATCAAATCGAAGCCTTAACCCCTTAATCAAGGCTACCAACTCATTGTAAAGGAGATCATTTCCCTCTGGGAAATCCATTGAAGCATCATAAAAGTTGACCATCGAAGAGTCAAAGTGATATTAAAAGTCCAAAGTCCAGGGACCTAAGAAATCTAAGTTTATGGTATTTTAGAGAGAGAGAGAAAGAAGAGAGAAAGAGACAAAATGACATAAATTAGTGTTAGGACTAGTTGAACCCCTTTATTGTCTTTATAAACAATGGCTTGTCTATATAAACAACTAATGCCCCTCTGTTTGAGAACTATTGGACAAGAACAATCAAAACTAGTACCTACTAGAGAGTTGCTAGAGAAACTTAGTACCTACTAGAAGGCTATTAAGACATTTAAGAACTTTAATGCCTACTTGAGGAGCTACTAAAAAATTATATCCTTTCTAGTGTTTAAATTTCAAGAATGTTTTCTTGTCTCTTATTCAATAGACATTTCTCAATTGTCTTTTTTCAAGACCTACAAAGCAAGGGAAAACTATGAGTATTAGATTTTAGGCCCTAAGATGCAAGCTCAATGATGAGAACCTAGTGGAATTATTCCCCTAAGAATGTGGGGGAAATGATTAAAAAGGAAGGAACAATGGTAAGAAGAAAACTTGGATCAAACCAAAACCAAACCCACCATCCAAACTAAGCCCAACTCAAAGCCCATTGGATTAGCCTTAAGTTGGCTATATAGCTAAACACTTAGTTGTATAACCAAGTCACTTGTACAACCAAGTTCTAATGGAGAAAAGATTATGGAACAACTGACTGTTGACTACCACATGTCTGTACAGCCAACCTCATGAACTTAAAAACTCTAATTTCTAGAATTTTCTTTGATTGTACCTCTTAGAAGTTGAGGATTAAGTGCAACTCGAGCCATTTGGCTCAATTGCACCCTCATTTCCTTTATAAATACCCCTCATTGAAAGAGGGAACGAAGAGGCAAGTTTACCCTACCAAAACTGCTACCCGAACTCGCAAAACACAAAAAACCAAATTACTAAGACCTTCAAACCAAATATTTAAGGTATATTTCAAGGCTAGGTGACTTTGCTATTACATTTTCCTTTGAATTTTAGAGGATAACTTCATCATTAAAGTGCCATTAAGGGTAAGGGCATTAAGAATAACATTTAAGGACCCAAATCTCTCTCCCCTTTCTTATCTTCTCATTTATTGTTTCTTTATTTTTCATAAAATCTCAGTTCTAATTGTCTGTACAAACTTCTTTGTACTTTATATAGACCACTAAGTAGGTTGTATAAACCATTAGTTGGTCTGTACATCCCACTTTGACTAAGGAACTATAAGTTTTCACATTTTTTTTTCAATTTTTCTTATGCTTCTATTGTTTTTATAGGATCAACTCCAGCAATAGAATAGGGGTAGATTTTGAGACCCATGACCCCTAATCCTTAAGTAAATGATGCAAGGATCAAGGGAAAAAGGGTTTGAGTTCTTCCCTTCCATATTCTCTCTTACTCCTTTTATATGTATGTTTATGTATATGAATCCTATTAAGGTAATGTGTGTTTGTGATTGACTTTTTATGTTTATGAGATTTGTGAATCTTGGTTACACCACTACAAAGGAGAAATTGGCTAGCTTACTAAGTTGTCCACACTTTTTGTGCCCTTATAATGTGATTTTGAGTATGGTAGGGAAAAGAGCTCAATGCTTAATGACCCTCATCTTACTTGTTTTCATGTTTAGGTAAAGGTTAATGCTCAATGACCCCCATCTTACTTGTTTTTGTGTTTAGGCAACTATGTAAATTCTTGGCCTTATGAAGCTCTTCTTTTTCATCATCTTGATATCCTAGCCTTATTAATGGCTAGTGGTACCCTTTAGGATGTTCTAGCTCTTTTTGAGTAATTTAGAATAAGGAATCAATGATCTTAGGAGTCCAAATTGATGAATTTAACCTTGTCTAAGGCCTCCCTACTTATCCTCCAAATGCATTTTCAATGACATCCTTGCATCATATATTCATGTTTTACTTGTTATCTCCATGTATATATGTTTTATTTATGCCTAATCATATATGTTTATGCTTGAGTTGTACAATGATGGGATTGTGGACATGTGAACTTTAGACATAAATGCATGTCGGGCCCCTCTACTTGGAGATGAATGTGGGACCAGATGGTTGTCATGGTTGATGATATCATGAACTTTAGGGTAGCTTAATTCTTTATTTTGATTTGGATGTTAATACTAGCATGGTTACTTTCTTTTATAGGTGGAGATGCATTTTACTTTTGATTTGCATGTTCACCTTATTTTAAAATCATCATTGTATCCCCCTCCCTATGGTGAACAAATGTAACAATTGCAATATGTATTTGGTTTGATGCATTAGATGGATTTCTAAGGACCGATAACCAAACTAATTAATAATGAGGCTAAAATTGTGATTCTGAACTAAAGAGACCTAAAGGTTGGACCCTAAATTTGGATAGTTTGGGAGTACCTAATCTTTTCCCTACGTTGTACCAATTCCTGAATCCGATTTCTGATGGGGTAAAGATGGATTAGGGCCTTCTAGTTGACTTTGGTAAGCTTAAAATTTGTCTTTGTCTGGGATTGTCCCAACTAAAGTCAAGTGGTGACTCCATTGTTCACCAAAATATTGTCCTACTAAGTCCCCCATTGGCCAATCAAATATTGGAAAGGCTTCTACCCTTCAAGAGGCCTTTCTAAGGATCCCTCAATGATCCTAAACATGTGCCAATACCTAAGGTTGTACCAATGCATAACCCATGTCCTTTCAATCCACCCAATGAAAGATAAAAAGTAGGAATCATAAGCAAGATTTCACTCGTTCAAGCAGAACCCCAAAGCTCTCATAGCGATCACATAGCATTCACCCTAAAGCCATATGTATAATGACTCTTTCAAAGACAATGTATATGTATTTGTGTAAACACCATACATCTAAAGTGTGATCACACAGAAAATATAAATAAGTGTATACCCACTCAGCTAACTATGCTAATAATCATTTATGTGTATATACTGTAAAACTAAAATATTGTGCTCTATTTAATGTCAAGATATATATTTTATACAATAAAATACAAAATATCTTATTCAAAATTATAATAACATATATTTTCTTTTAATAAATCTAAAACATCTATTCATAAAAATTTAATATTAAAATAATCATTCCTAATAATCTCTGAAAATTATCATTTAATCCAAATCAGTCCAAAATATATTTATTCACTCATTAGAATTTAATATAAAAATAATCATTCCATAAAGTATGATTTTGAAAAATGATCCTTAAAACAAATTGAAGCCAAAAAATACATACTTAGTCATTAAAATAAAATTCTTTATTAAAAGTTTATCCAATCACTTGAATTATAAGGTTAAAACTAATTATGTTCCACTCCTATTATTAATTCTCATTCCAACAATTACTCCAGCAATTCATCCTATAATCATATATATAAATAATTTAAAAATATATTCTCCCTCTATATAATTCTTATCTATTTCTAATTTTATTTCTAATAATTCTTTTATTTCTCTCTCTATTTAAATTAGTTAATATTATTGAAACTTTCTGCAGAATTTTCTCTATGATCTAAACTAGTCCTACTTATACAATAAGCTCAATTACAGCAATAAAATACAATAATACAATGCCTGACCAGGCTTTCAACTATTTAATACAATATTCGCTTCAATAGTCCATAATTCTATTAAATTAAAATTAAATATCTAAAATCTTCAATTAGCATCCTTGCTTCTATATCATCATATAATAATTTAAGTTATATTCATAACTCTCAATAATTCTCCATTAATAGCATTAAAACTTTAATTTCTTAAATATCCTTAAACTTTCTATATTCTTTCAATTTAGTCTGAAAATATAATTAACCTCAAATTAGATTCAATTGGCTCTAATTTCTCCATCAGTCATTTACTTAATATTATTTTACATCCTCATAATCTATTTTTTAAGTAATTAATTTTACACATATATCAATTTTATATTTTAAGACCTAATTTATTATTATTGAAAAAATAATAAAAATTTGTAAAATCTTACTATGACCTTTAAAATTTATCATCAAACTTGTGTTGTTTGCAATCAAAGTAAATAATATGATTTTTCTAGCATGAATTTTTTACTTGGACCTGTAGTCGCCACCGAACCACCACAAATGGTGGTCAGAGTTCACCACTGGTGGCTATTGAAAAATGACTGAAACTATCTTGTAGATCTTTCTACCATGAGTCCACAAGAATTAACAGTGTCATCATACAAGCTACCTTTTGTCCGAAATCGATCAAAAATTATATTTGATTGAAACTTTAATCAGCTATTATACCACTATCCGACCTCATTTTGAGAGAAATCAGATGTCACCAAAAAACTTATGAGAAGAACTTTTCATATAAACTTGAATCATCCAAAACGGAGTTTTGGTTGAAAAGTTATGAATATTTGACAATTTACCCTCTACAGATCAAAATAGTGTCATTTTAATGGTTGAAACTTTAGGCAACTGCTATGCTAAGTCACACACACAACCCACCTCCTCTCTCTCTCATTCTCTCTATGCCTATGTGGTTCGATTGTCCTGCACTTTCCATTTTCTTATGAACATTTTTGCTTGTTTTGGTTTTCGCCAAAACAAGCAACTGACTCTCTGTATCTCTTTATCCCTCTCTCCCTTACTTCTTTTTTTTTTTTTCATTTCTTGTTATTTCTTTCTAATTCTTACAATAACCAAATTCTCATAATTAAAATATACACAAAAAAATATTTAATTTTCTCAAAATTAAATTTTGCATCCATAATTAAATTAATTTTCATAAAATATATAAATTAACTTAAATTAAATTAATTCTCTTAAACATAATATAATATTTTCACTTAAATAATTGATTTATTTAAATAAATAATAAATCATTCATAATTAATTACTTATATAATATAAAATATTTTATAAATTAATTTAATCTCTCGAAATAAATAAAAATCTTCTCATATAAATAAGTTTCATAATTAATTACATTAATATAAATCATATTATTTTAATAACATTACTATGTAAATTAAATTAACTTAAATAATTAATAGCCTTCACATAATGTAATTAAATTCTTTGAATATTTATTTAACATACTAGATTTGCAAAATATACTTAACATTACAATAATATATATATATATATATATATATATATATATATATATATATATATATATATATATATATAATTAATAAATTAAATTAATATATATATAAAACTCAAAAAAAAATATTAAATAAAACCACAACCTCAAAAAAA
>CATIWR010238169.1:0-40522 GCA_949677035.1 Omphalea diandra | reverse complement strand
CGGCTGCAACTTAAGCGCGACACTCACTGCGAATTCGTCTATGACTTTGGCTCTCCTTTCTTTGAATTAGTCATAATAGAGAAATAGGTCGCGAATTCATCTGTCTAATTTGTCAATATGTCTTAGTCTAGTTCGCAGTCGCGATTTATGAAGCTGTAGTTGCGAATTAGAAGGCACTTTGCTTTCTTTGAAGATTAAGAACTTCATCCAACTTCAAATATAGAGACTAACTAAAAACTGCAAAACAACACTTAATTGAATCATTAGAATTGATCAATCTCCTTTGTCAAGATCAAAAGTGGTTTAAGACTTAGGATTAACCACCCTAGTCAAACAACATACATTTATCTCCATCTTTTTTTTACATATCAAAAATACCAACTTATCTATTACACTACTTTCTTATCATTGAATACTCTTAAACACTCCTTTATCATTACTAAGACTCTCAAAAGAGGAAAAAGAAAAGAATGATAACTGAAACCCTATACTAAAAGTTTGATATTTTTCCCTTTAGAACACCTTTTTTCTTTCTAAATTTCTAAAGAGATTTTATTTCAAAGGTAGCCATTTGAGGACTAACCTAAGGCTTAGACTGTCTCCTTTTCTATTTGTGTTACTTATTAAAGACTATTTCTATATATCATAGTTTTGGTAACCATCTATATAGATACAATGGATATTTATATGAACCATTTTTAGTATATGTGAATACTTCAATTCTTAATGAATATCACATGTTAATCTACAAAGTGAGTTAGTTTAGAACAAAAATTCAAAATCATAAATCATTATTCATCTTTCATGCATATATATCTCATGTTTATTATATGGAAGACATTTTTATGTCGTTTTTCTTTCTTTTTTTTAATAATGATTTAAGGCTTCTACCATTTGACTCTTCGCTCTAAATGTTTGTGCTTAAGGGTTTCAAGAGTTGAGCTTAGGTATTCATTTATTCTTTAAACTGGGTAAATTTATTCCTTAATATATGTTTTAGATTTATTTTTAGGTTGACTAGAGTGGGAATTCAGGGTAGATTGTAGAGTAAGGTTTGAATTTCTTAAAGAAAAAAATTAAGAAAAATGTTTTTTTCATATTTTCCCAAATTATTATTACTATTATTTTTTATTTTTCATGACGTTCACAAATTAAATTTTCATAATTAGATTAGTTAATGAGCTTTGGTTTCCAAAACCTTAACTTAACATTTGATGGATCTTTTTGAGAGGTTTAATGAATTTCAACTTATTTCCTTAAAATACTGACATGTTCATGCATTATAAAAAGTTTAAATATGTTGGTTGATGGTTTTTATATTGCTAGAGACTCTAATAAATGAAAACCCTAAGATTTTTTATTAGTTTGTTTAAGAGTTAATCTCTTCATTTATTGAGTAAAATAGTATAACTAAAGTTTCTAGCACAACTTTGAGATAAAATGTAAATGGTTAGTAGCTGGATGTCATAAGTGGGAGTTTAGACTCTAACCTAGATGTCTTGCTCTATAGGGAGTTAAGAAAATCACTCTTCATATCTTTAGTTATGATATGGATATGTGTTTAGTGATCCTAGACTTTTATAGAGCTAAGGGTCACTTAGGAGCATATAGAGGCTTGATGGTGATGTTAAGAGAAATTAGCTTCATAAAGGATTAGCATGCTAAAGGTAAGTGGTTATAATTTATTATAATATTGATTATTTAAATGCATTTGTTGCATTCAAGCATTATTTATTTTAAAGTATAAGCATAATGTATTAGAAAAGTATTTTAAGTATAAAAACATGTGTATTAATTTGATATTTTAAGGAACATGATGCCATGATGATATTATTGCATAAATCCTATCAATCATAATAAAGATAATGATGACATGTTATGCAGGTGTTGGCTTTAGTTAGTATGAGATAACTCTTTTAGTCTCAAGAAAGTAAGAAAGAAGTTTGGCTGAGTTAGAATGAGATAAAATTTTGAGCTAAGTATAAGGCATAGGAAAGAGATGAATTCAGTAAGACAGAAGTTTGGATGAGTTAGAATGAGATAATATATTGAGCTAAGTATAAGGCATAGAAAAGAGATGAATTCCCTTGTAACCTAACTGGGAAATTCAATGACTCAAGGAACTATTGTATATATGTTGCTTCTGATTGAGTGATATGATCTATATCATACAAGGAAAATACCTATTCTTTATTGTGGGTAAAAGTTTAGAGATAGTAGAAGCTACATGAAGATAAAAAGAGTTAATCATAAAAATATAATGGAAGTTATCTCATTATATTAATAGATTAAAAGCCATCCAAATAGTCAAATGTTAAAAACTTAATGCATATAAGTGCCATAAGAAATAATATCAAATGCAAATCTTTATCTTTAGGTGGAGTGTCAATTTTCAACCTTCCAAAGAAAAGGCGAATAGAAAAATTAGTCTTAAAATCTGACAATGAATGAGTAATTTCCAAAAAACCAAAAGATTAAGAGGGAACATATATTACCCTATACATGGCTTTTTCAATTGAGTTTTGTGAGGGGCAAAGAGGTTCTCTTCAATATATTCAAGTAATAGATAAACTTTTTCATCCTTCAAAGCTAAGCAAGTTGATGATAAAAGAAAGCATTAGCTGGGCATTATGTTGTGAAGAAGTTCCTTAGGCATACAACTAAGGCATGCCTTGATTAGTAACCAATGTAAAAGAGAATGAGAGAGATTTGTGGACTTCCATTTTAGTTTTTTTCATTAATGGAGATATCAGAAAGATTGATGGTTATAGGATTAATGAGGAAGCTATTTACATCAAATAGTTTGCTAACTTCATTGGATATTTAAGATGTTTGATTGCCTTTAGCACTAATAATTATTTGAAATATCCTTGTCAAGCCATTATTCGAGTAATGAAAGACGAGATACAGTTTCTATCTCTAAAACTATTAAATAAATTGGTGGTAGGGACACTAATGAGTTTTGTGGCCAAGTAGCCAAAAAACTAAGAATGCAATAGTACCTGTTGTATCTTCAACGATGAGCTCTAATTTGTGCCCATAAACATAAGACATTTGATTTAGTTCGGCAAAAATGGGGTAGGAATAATAAGGGACCAGTAAAAAAATAAGAAAAAAAAATGTGTGTATTACTAAGGAATTGGGATTTCTTTGAGCAAACCACACTTGTTGTTGCACCAAATTGTATCATTATAATTTTAAGTGCTAATTTTACAATTTAGGCAAGTTTTATAGCATTGTGAACACTAGATTTTTAAATTGTTGGGATAATGAGCCTAATGATGAGAACTATATTAATTTTATCCCAAAAGGATGGAGGTAACAATGCCTAAAGTGAGACAAAAGTTTAGACAAATCTTAAACCAAACCTACCCTTCAAAAGCCTAAGCCTAAAAACCTAATTCTAAAATTCAAGAGACGTTTGTATAGTTAACTTAGTTGGTTGTACAACCAACTTAAATGGTTATCTATTAAAGCTAAACAACATAAAGCTTCTAGAATAGTGACCTATACAGGACTAAGTGGTTGTGTACCAAATAATTATTTGAATAAATAATCTCTTAGTTGTATATACAACTTTAAAACCCTAATTCTAGAATATTCTATAATCTTATCCACTTTAGAGAGTGAGAGGGAAAGAAAGGGTGTAATTTATGTTATGTAGCATAGGTACACCTCCCCTATTCCCTATAAAGATCTCATTTCTCTAGAAGTGAGGGTGAGGCCTATTTTCCCTTAAAAATATGCTATCAAAATGGATCTTTGAATTCCTAAAAATCTCCCCAAACATAAAAACTTAATAACCATAAAATCCCCCACTTAAGGATTAACTAAGCAAAGCCCATTTTTTTCCTTGCATTAAAACTAAGATTATTTAAGAAGAAATCCCACTAATCAAGGTAGCCCTGAGGGCAATAAGTCAATCCAAGCCATTTTAGGGCTACTTGGTCTTCCTTCATCCCTTCTCCATTTTTTTTAATTTTCATATTCTATCAGTAGCAAACCTAGAGGTCTATAAAGATATCTTATTGTCTACATAGACATCTGAGTGGTCTGTACAAACCACAAGTTGGTTTGTATAGACCATAAACACTACTCATAAGCACCATTTGTAATAGTGCCATTATTTTATTTTATTTGGACTTTTTGATATTTTCTTCATTTTTAACCTAGGGTTTAAATAAAAAGGGGTGAGTTGCAACAATCAATGACCCTTATTCTCGTATATGAGTACTATAATTCACATTCTAAGTCTATTCTATATGGCAGTCTTCTAGCTTTCTTTATTCATTTTTTTTACATCCATTGTGTTCATCTTTTGTTTTTTGTTGGGGAAATGATTGTAAGAGGTCACAATAACTTAGGACCCTTTGATTCTTTATTATTTATTGCCTATATATGCTTATGTTTTGTTTTATCATTAATCACGGCCCTATACCTTTCATTTGTACCATTATGTGTCACTATATCATTTGTTTGGATGATTTATGTTTTGGGCCTACAACCTATATGTCAAATTCACACACTATTCACCTTTATTTTAGATGTTTTAGATGTAGCTTACATGACCATTATCATCCCTCAAGTGATGGGTAAGATCCTCTAACTTTTACCTTGGTAACCTTAAGCTAGTGACCCTCTTTCTTTAGGTGATGAATGATGCTAACTTGGGTGCTCTTTTCTTTTTTTTTTTTACAGGTTTTGAGAGTCTACGTTTTATATATTATTGCATATAATCCATGCATGAATAATCCCATAATTTGAATATGTATTGCCCATCCTTGCATTGTATATATTATCTATTGCTTTTTTACATCTTGCACATCATTCACTCATTACATACTTAATTAGTTGTGGTTTATTTCTTTTACATCTTGCACACCATCCTACTAATCCATCAAGACTTTTTTATCTTAGCCATGCAAGTAAATTTTATTTCTAAAATCTCTGCAATTATCTTGCAATTTGTTTGCTTTTCTTTTTTAAGGTCAAGTAATTATTAGGAACTAGCTTAACTCTTTCAATTTGCAAAAGGATCTTTTAGACTATAGATGCAAAGCATATTTTTTTATTTGAAATAATATTAACGTAACAAATGAAAATGGTTCTTAGACCTATCGCAAAAAGCAAAGGCTTTTAGAAATTATGGGTTGATGAAAATCTTTATTATTAAAGTGTTATTAGTGCTATTAAGGCTAATTTAAAGAGATGTGATTTATAAAGATTATCATAAGTGTTTAACAAATATGGCTTTAAATGCATCATTCACTTGTCGCCAAGATGCATTTCACAACTCAAGCATAAGGGAAAAAACTAATAAAGGAAATCATACCATTGTATGATTTGACGAACATGGCAATGAATGTTATAATCATTAATCCATTATATTCTTCTTTAAGCACTTCATTTTCAGCAAATTGAATTACAAAATTTTCCCATAATGTCATATCAAGTTCTTCAAAACTATATGAACAAAATGGTTGTAGCTAAAGTAAGATGAATGTGTAGTACCTTTGTTATATATTATCATGTATGGGAAAAACATGTATTTATTGTTTAATAACTTGATCACGTATTTCTTGCAACATGATTTGTCATGTTCATGGTTTCAACACTACCCATAAAGATAATTTAACCCATGACATCTAGGAATCATGATAAATATAGTTACATATAAAATATTTATATTTAATCATATGCTAGCAAAAAGATCATGTAGCAAAATATAAGTGTTACCGATTAAGAAAGAATCATTTCATGCATGCATGACAAGCATGATCATTTCATTGAATTGTAGGAAGAAGAATTTATCAAATGGAATTGTCTTATCATTAATAGCAATCTTTTTTATGAAGACATTATGAGGCAACTTGATATGCCATGGGTGATTGCTTAACATATAATTCTTCTTTGATAAGTAATATCTTGAAAATGGGAACATCTTCTTTTTCATGAAGAACCTTGAATGGTTGTCCCCTAAGCAATATAAAATTGAATAATATAGCAAAACTATGTTAGATAACAGTGTAACAGTTAATTATAAGGTATAATGACATATATATAAAGACACATTTATAAACCTCATTATCAATCATAAGAAAATCAAAGCAAAATAACTCATATGAATTAAATGGGTTGTAAGAGTTCCATGTTCTCGCAATTCCCACTTTAATTTGAATGTTTTGCTATTGTCATTCAATGAAGCTAAGAGTGTGTTAGACATATCTAAGAATACAAACAATGATATACAATTATTAAATGGAATGAAATTGGGCCAGACAAACAACATTGATATGCTAAGAAAAATAAGTTATATTAGCAAATATTTATATATAGATAACATTTTTGGTATATATTTTATGTTCTTTTTTTTTTCAAAAGGCTTGTTTGTACGTAAAACTATATGTATACTGTTGTCCTTTGGTACCTTAGAAGGGGGGGTTGAATAGGGCACTGGCAAGTAAAAACCACTAAAAGCTATATGCGAAAATAAAAAGAAATCGACATAATTAATTTATAGAGTTTTAATACAACTCTACCTACGTCCTTTCCTTTAGTCTTCCTACTAGAGCCTTTCACTATCTAGATAGCTTCCAGGTGCTATCAATCACCTTACAATAGTAGTTTTTGGGCACTACCAAGCCATTACAAGTAGACTTCTAGGTGCTACTAAAATTGTTTCCCAAAGTACTTTACAGGTACTACCTTAAACCTTTCACAAAAATGGTTTTAGATCTACTAAAATCTCCTAAACCAAAAACTTCCTTTAAAGGATTTACAACTTAAAGATGAGAAAGAACACTCTCACTCAAGTAGTAAACAATACTGAACACACTCACAAAATATGTTTGACTTGGTGGAGAGTTTTGAGAGATGTCTTAAGCATGTTCTTCAACTCTATTTTTAAAGATGTCTTATGCAAGCTTTTGACAATTGATCTTCCCTTGAAGCTAGAACACACTTATTTTACCCTTTTTATTAAAGATTATTTTCATAATAGAATAAACTAGCTTTTGACTATTTTTCTCTTTTTCACTGCTTAATTATGTTGTGGAAAAGTCCTTTTATAGGCAAAGAATGAAACTAACCATTAGAAAGAAGGTTATCACTTCATGTCATAAAGTAGTCATTTAACGCTTGTTGGATAGTCTCCACACCCATCATTGGGTGAAAATACAACTCTGATGACTATTAATTTCATTGAAATGTTTGTTGAAACTAGCTATTAGAGAGAGATTTGCCTAGACGCTCATCTTCTGACTTTCTCAATTTTTTAGTCACCAACTCCTTCAACGATTATTGGAGATTCTTAATGCTTAGAATTTAACTTCAACTCAAATTGAGATATGGATAATGCTTGTTGATGTTTCTAGAAGGATGTGAACTTGATGCTCTGTTTTTCAAGATTTTCTATAGTGTCTCAATGACTATTGGCTTATTTACAATGCCCATTGAAAAAGATACCAATGCCTATTGAATTTTCAAACATTTCCCGTTGGAGGTTTCAAAACCTTTAGTTATGCCTAGATGCTTTTTCAAAGCCCATTGGTATAAGTCAGTGCCTGTGTCGAGACTTCAAGGATTCTGTTTAAATCAAGTCACTTGATCTAATGCATATTATAAAAATGCAACGCCTATTGAGGTATCAATAAGCCACGCTCATTGTGAAAATGCAATGCCTATTGTAAAGGTCAACTTATGAAGCTCAAGTGTTTGAGTCATCTAATACCTGTTATGCCTTGAGAGAGCTATTGGTTGAGGGGTCCAAAGCTTTTAACTCATATTTGGGTGTCACTTCAATGCCTGTTAAGAATCTTCAATGCCCGTTGATGAAGTCACAATGCCTATTGAAGTTCAATAACACCGGTTGGCTTTGAATACTTAGTTTTTTCAAAAACCCTTCTTCTAAAAGTGTTTGATCAGAACATTTATGTACTTGTAAGATCTGACACACCAACTTGAATAAGAATTAGCTTGTAGATGTGTTTGTAATCATTAAAACAAGTTTGGTTTACCAAAACTCCCAAGCTAGGTCCGACATTATCCTCCCTTTTTTATGATAACAAACAATCTATTAAGGATAAACAATTTTGCAAGGAATGAATATCATATAAATCTAAAGTATAACAGACAAGTGCATAAGTTATAATGGATCCATTTACTCCCTTTTTGTTTTATTGTTCATGTACTGTTAAAACAAGTTATACATACCAAGTTCTTTGCAATCAAGTCACAAATCTTAAGTCTTATATACTTTCTCCCTCTTTCTTATAACATTCCAAGTTTTTTAGTTATTTCTCCCCCTTTATCATAATCAAAAAGCAATACGTAAGTATAGAAATAACAAAGATAACTCAAGTAAGAATAAATAAGGTAAGAAAACATTTATATTCATTAAAAAAATGTTATCCCTTACATCAACATTTTTGAAAAACAAAGATAAAAGAAATGTAACAAAGAGAAAATATGCAACATAAAGATGAGTGGAGGTGAGGGTCCTAGAGATCGTTTTAAGGCTTATCCTTAGGCTCAGTTGTTGCCTTTGACTCTACTGGAGTAGTTAGAGTTCTAGGCTGCAAGTTTAGTCCTTAAATTATCCAATCTAGGGTTTGGTTGACATCCTTCATATCTTTTTATAGTTTTTATACCTTTTGGTGAAAGGAGATGGTTGAGGATTCAACCCTTTAAACATCACTTGAGATGGTTGCTAGTTAATCAAGGATCTTTCTCAAGGTCTGTGAGAGGAGTAGCAGAAGTAGCAGTAGGAGCAGAAACACTAGTACCTGTTATTCCACTGTAGTAATCCCTGCTCGAATGGCTTCCTCAACCTCTTCATCATCCTGTTTTGGTTCAGGTACTTCTCCTTCTTCTGGAATTCTCTTTATTAGGCTTGAATTGAGCCTTTGAAAGATCCCCATACTCAATAAAATTTTCTCACAAATGGATTCATTGTGTGGCAAGTTTTCCAACACAATGTTCCTTACCTTAAGTTCCTCTTCTGTTGAGGGAATGGCCTTCACATACTTTGCAATCCTAATGATGTAATGCCCTATCACGAACTCATTTCCCTTGTCCACTTGACCATATAACCTTTGCATAAAAAATAGGGATACATTTATTCTTTGTTTATTCTTCATGCACCAAAAATAGAAAAGGTTTATGACGATGCAATTACCATTTGATTATGCTATGTTGTTGATGTTTCAGGTTATAAATCGATGAGCAATCCTCAAGGATTGGCTTTTTATATTTGATGCCTTGTTATTATTACTGTTATAGTTACTCTTCTTATTAATGATTGACTTCCAAAATTGGTCCACATCCACTTTGAAAGTGGGGGATGCTTTACTATTCCAGTAGTGGTGGCATCAAAACATGTGCATCTCTTACCAAAGAGTTTAAAGTTGATGGTCCTTTCTTGTACGTATATATGACAATTGCCTTCTAGAACTTCTAGAGTAGTGAGAAACTCAATTATAAACTCCAGATAGAAGGGCTCTTTTATATGACAAAAGAGTTCCCATCCTATCCCTATCATCAACTCTTCTACCTGATCTGCCAACCCATACCTTTATAGATTAGTCCATTTAAAAAACTTGTCTCCCCCAAGATGTCTTTTGAGGAGTTTGAGAACCAATTCTTTCACTTTGTCCATCTTGGAAGTTTGCTCTATTTTTGTCTCTTTCCCTTTTCCTTTTGGTTCTTAGACTTTTTTTTTTTTTTTAAGGATTGACGAGCCGATGATGGCTCAGATGATCTTTTGTTTTGTTGTGCAAGTATTGAGGCTATGTTTTCCTCAGTTTCTGAGCTTGAATAAAAGGGTTATGGATTTTTCCTAACTGGTTTCTTGTATCTCTTAGTTGATTCAGCCTTAGGTACCATTTGTTTTGGTGTTTGATGAATGATACAAGTGAGAAGTAAAATAAATAGTAATAAATGCAGAAAGAGATAGAGAGATAAAAAGAGCCAAAGCATAGTAAAAGCAAAAGTAAACCAACTTTAAGGTATAGTGGTTTATATAGAAGATTGAAGAGTTCTTTGTTTATTTAAAAAATAGATTGTTGGGAGTGTCCAACAGCTATTGTGATTAAAACAATGATGGTTGGACATGACCATTAGTTTGATCAAGCAGGTGTTATTCATTCAATAATGGTTATTGCTTACAACACCTATCGAGCGAAGAACAATAGTCATTGGAGATCTACAACGATCGTGGGGACATACATAAGCTAAAATGTGGAAGTCAACAATAACACAATGGTCGTTGGCAAACTTGTAACCATTATTGGCCATGTTTTCCAAAGTAAGGCTAAGTTTAAAATGAATTTTCCAAATAAGCAAACATCTGGAAAACTTAGTTGATGTAAATTATTAATCAAACTCAATGATATCGTCATGAATTCAATTAATAAATAAACATTAGATCAAGATAATACAGAATAAAAATCCTTAGCTTGTAGAGTCTAAAGACTTTAATTGTAATCATTTCAAGCATAAGTTAAGCAATATATCAGTCAACAATCAATTAACAATTAAACATGAATCATTAAGGGTGAAAGAGAAGAACCTGTTGATGTTAACTCAATGTACTTCCATTAATCATTTCAAGTTCTCTTTTGATGAATTGCATTCTTTCATCATAAAGAAATTTAGTAAAAATATCTGCCAATTGATGTTTAGCATCAATAAATTCCAATACAATATCACCACAATTAACATAATCCCTAATAAAGTGATGTCTTATATCTATATGCTTACTCTTATAATGTTTTTTAGAATTCCTAGACAAGTTGATGGCATTAGTGTTATCACATTTGATGGCCACTTGATTTACAATAACCTTGTAATCAAGAAGTTATTGCTTCATCCATAAGATTTGAGCACAACAAAAACCTGTTGCCACATACTTAGCTTCAACAGTAGACAAAGCAATTGAATTTTGCTTTTTGCTACTCTAAGACAATAAACATTCACCAAGTAATTGACATGTGCCTAAAGTGCTTTTTGTGTCTAAATTACAACCAGTAAAATCAACATCTGAAAATGTTTTTAACTCAAATGAAGAACTCTTAAGATACCAAAGTACCAATAAGGTATTTGAATATGTGTTCTATAACATACATATGAGACTCTTTTGGATTAGACTGATATCTTGCACATAAGCACACACTAAACATAATATCAAGCCTAGATGATGTTAGATAAAGAAGACTATCAATCATACCTCTATACAACTTTTGATTTACAACCTTACCATATTCATCTGTGCATAACTTAAAGTTGATGCTCATTAGAGTTTTACATGGTTTGCTTATTCTCCATGGCCAATCTTTTGATTAGCTCCCTTGTATATTTGGCTTGGCTGATGAAGATTCCCTCTTTCCCTTGTTTGATTTGTAATCCAATAAAGAACATGAGTTCTCCCATTATACTCATCTCAAATTCACTTGTCATTACTTTGGAAAAATCTTCACATAAGCAAACATTAGTGGCACCAAAAATGATATCATCCACATATATTTGAACAAGCAATATGTCTCTATTCTTCTCTTTAGAGTAGAGTGTTGTGTTTACCAACCCTTTGGAAAACCCTTTCTTTTATAAGAAAATTGCTCAACCTTTCATATCAAGTTCTTAGAACTTGCTTCAAGCCATATAAGGCTTTGGTGAGCTTGAACACATGGTTAGAAAAGCAATGGCTTTAATACTAAGGGGTTGTTCAAAATTACTTCTTTATTAATATAATCATTAAAGAAAGCACTTTTGACATCCATTTGATATAATTTAAAATTCATATGAGATGTAAATACAAATAAAATCCTAATGGCTTCCAACCTTACTACTAAAGCAAATGTTTCATCAAAGTTAATTCTTTCTTATTGGTTATAGCATTTGGCTACTAACCGAGCCTTATTACTAACTATGGTTCCATGCTCATCAAGTTTATTTCTAAAGACCTACTTGGTTTAAATAATGGAATATTTTTGATGTCTAGGAACTAAGTTTCGTACTTTGTTCCTTTCAAACTGATTGAGTTCATCTTGCATAGCAAGTAACTAATGTTCATCTTTTGTAGCCTCATCTATGGTTTTAGGCTCGATAAAGGAAATAAAAGTAAGATTGGTACATGCATTTCTAAATGATGATCTAGTAGTCACCCAACTTGAAAGATCATCAATGATGAGAGATCTATTGGATGATCTTTCTTGAAGATCCAATCACTTTCCAATTGAGCTTGGTCTTCATTTAGAGTGGGAAGTGGTTGATCTGAATTTTCTTCACTTCTCATCTCTTGTGGCTTATCTACATTTTTACCTTCTTGTCCAGTATTCAGTTCATTCATAGGACCTGCAAGATCATCAACATCTTCTTCTATTCTTAAAAAAGTGGGGTCATATTCATAAAAAAATAACATGCATAAAGTCCTCAACAATAAGTATTCTCTTGTTGAAGACTTTATACCCTTTGTTGGTAGTAGAGTATCCAAGGAAAATTCATTTATCGGATTTAAAGTCAAATTTGCTAAGGTTGTCTTTAGTGTTTAGAATAAAACACTTACAACCAAAGACTCTAAAATATACAATCTTAGGCTTTCTATTGTTCCATAACTCATAAAGAGTTTTCTTCAATAATGATCTAACCAATACTCTATTTAAGACATAAAAAGAAGTGTTTACAGCATTAGCCCAAAAATACTTAAGAAGATTATACTCATTCAACATGGTCCTAGCCATCTCTTAAAGAATTTTATTCTTCCTTTCTACCACACCATTCTGTTATGGTCTTCGAGGAGTTGAGAAGTTGTGTGAGATACCATACTCAATATAAAAGCTATTAAATTTAGTATTCTCAAACTCTCCTTCATGGTCACTTCTAATTGAAGAGATTTTCAAATCCTTTTGATTTTGAATTCTCTTGGCAAAGGTCTTAAATGCATCAAAATAAGAGTTCTTGTGTGGGAGGAACAACACTTAAGTGAACTTAGAGTAGTCATCTACTTTGACAAATGCATAATGCATGCCTCCCAAGCTAGACACTCTAAAAGGTCCAAACAAATCCATATGAAGCATTGGCAAATGTCTAGTTGAACTTACCTTGCTATTGGCTTTAAATGAAGATTTTACCTATTTTCCTTTTTAACATACTTCTCAAACTCTTTCCTTTGCAAACTTGATTTATGATAGACATTCAACCAATAATTTTCTTTTTTTCAGCTAATTAAGGAGTTCCATGCTGGCATGTCCTAGCCTTATATGCCAGGTTTTACCTTCATTCACTATAGATACTAGGCATTTTGCATCATGGTTAATGAGAGAATTAAATTAATGACATAAATGTTATGAATTCTTCTACCAATAAATATAATTTTATTGTCACTCATCCTTAACACATAACAAGCTTGTGGTTCAAACATAACTCTGAGGTCTTTATCATAAAGTTGACTTACACTCAGCAGATTATGTTCGAGTCTAAGAATAAGTAAAACTTTATCAAGAATGGGTGAATCAACATCCTCACCAACTTTACCTATGCAAATGATTTTGGCTTTCCCATTGTTCTAAAGGATACATTCCCAAGTCCTTGAATTTTATCTAATTAAGTGAAGAAATCATTTTCTCCTGTCATGTGCTTTGAACATCTACTCTCTAGATACCACTCTTGCTTTCCAACTTGGGATTTCAAGCACATTTGCAAAAACAAAGAGAATTAAGTCTTAGGTACCCAAATTTTCTTGGGTCCTAAAGGGTTAGTTCTAGCCATATGCTCATTGTGCCTTCTAGTAGGGCAATGATAGGCAATATAGCCATAAATACCACAATAAAATATCTACCATAAAAGTGCACTAGTGTCCTATTTCTAAGTAAAGCATGCACATGGTGTTTGTGAGATTTATAACTCCTATAAGCTAATTATCTAGGAGTGTTTCTCATATGAGTTGCTTTCATTTAAGGTGTAAACCTATATGCATGATTATGTCAATTTTTGTGCCTTTGGAGATTTTGCCTAGGGCTTGTATGAATAATACATATAGGCATAATTGGTTCTAAAAGGAGCTTATCTCATTTGTGTGTGAATAGGCTAAGACTTAGCCTTTGTGCCATTGGTTTTGACATTTCCCTTTTTGGGAACTTTTGGCATTTTCATTGGTTTAGGCATGTTAACTTTCTTAGCCTTGATAAAGACTGTCTTGGAAGTAGAATGAGAAATAGAGGTAGAAGCATTATATCATAATCCATGTTTAATGGATGGGCTCATTTATACTTTAAGGATGGAGTCTAATTTCTCCTTTCCTTTGGTAAATTTTCAAAGATTATCCTTGAGCTTAGAGTTTTTAGCATCTAGAGACTTAACCTCCTCAGCCAAAATCTCTTGACTCTTAGCTACAATCCTTTAAAGATTTATTCTCTTTATTAAGAGTGGAGGTGCTAGACTTGAGAGTCTCCACTTTCCTCTTCAGCTTGGTGATAATAGAATATAGCTCATCTCAAGAATAAGAATAAAAAGGATTTACCTCATTCTCACCATTTTTGTCAATGTCGATGTCAGAGGAGTGCTCACTTAAGGACTCATATGATCTTTCCTCAATTGTCGTGCGATATAGATTGGTTAGCTTTTTTCTGGTATCCTCCTCATCAGGTTTGAAGTCACTTATGTCATCTTAAGTAGGCTTATACACTTTCTTATCTTTTTTAGAGGTTTATTTCTTGGCTTTGTTCATCTTTACCTTGGGATAATCTGACTGGATGCACCCTTTCTCATTGCATCTATAGCAAATGAGTGACTTATACTACTTTTCTTCTTGTATCTCCTTACCCTTTTACTCTTTAAGAGAAATCTTTTTACTTTGTTTATTATAAGGGCAAGTTGTTCATCTTTACTACTATTATCATCATCACTAAAAGATGTTAACAAACAAAAAGAAGAAGGGGATTTAAAGCATACTGCTTTGGCTTTTAGAGCCAAGTCTTTCTTTCTCACTCTAAAGCTTTCGGATGTCTTCTCAAAAGTGATTTTATGAGCCAGAAGCTTTCCCATGAGTTCATCTAGAGATAGGACTACTATCTTATTTTCCTCCTTTATGGTTGTCTTCTTAGCTTCCCACTTGTCCTTAGGAAAAGTTCTTAGGATCTTAGTAATCATATCTTTATTGGAGTAGGGACTTCCTAAGAGTTTTGAAAGTTTCCACTATGTCAAAGAACCTATTATCTCAGTTATGTTCTCACTAGGTTGGTATATAAAAGTTTCATACGTATAAGTATGCATTTGTATCTTTTTCTTTTTAACTTCGTTGGTGGATTCATGTTGAGTCTGTAAAGTGTCCCAGATTTTTTTCGCTAGTATGCACATTTGCAGCTTTGCAAACTGAGATTTATGGGCAGCATAAAAAAAAACGTGCATGGCTTATCTATTTTTCAGATTTGCCTTTTTTTCTTTTGTTGTCCATTCACTATTGGGCTTGGGAACAAGAACATCTCCAATTGGAACTTTTCTTCCTTCTTTGATAATGTCCTATAAATCTATGGTTTCATTATTTATAAAGATTTCCATATGAATTTTCCAATACCCATGGTCGTCTCCTTTGAAGAATGGTGGCTTGTGGATTGATTGTGATTCCTCATGACTTGCCATAATCTTTACTTTGAGCACTTAAGCCTTGATAGAGAGACAAGCTCAAATACCAATTATTGTCCCTTAGTGCCCTAGGAGGAGGGGTTGAATAGGGTAATGGCACGTAAAAACCAATGAAAGCTATGTGCAAAAATAAAAAGAAATCGACACAATCAATTTATAGAGGTTTGACACAACTCTGCCTACATCTTCTTATCTAGTCTTCCTACTAGAGCCTTTCACTATCTAAATAGCTTCTAAGTACTATCAATCACCTTTATAATAGTAGTTTTTAGGCAGTATCAAGTTGTTACAAATAAACTTTCAGGTGTTACTAAAGCTATTTCCCAAATTAGTTTGCAGGTACTACCTTAAACCTTTCACAAAAATGGTTTTAAATCTATTAAGATATCCTCAACCAAAAACTTTCTCTAAAGGATTTACAGCTTAAACATGAGAAAAAACACTCTGACTCAAGCAATAAATAATAATGAACACACATACACAATATGTTTGACTTGGTGGAGAGTTTTGAGAGATGTCTTAAGCTTGTTCGTCAACTCTATTTCTAAAGATGTCTTATTCAAGCTTTTGATAATTGATCTTCCCTTGAAGCTAGATCACACTTGTTTAACCCCTTTTTATTAAAGATTGTTTTCATAATAGAAGAAACTCATTTTTGACCATTTTTTCTCTTTTTTACTACTTAATTATTTTGTGTGAAAGTCCTTTTATAGGCAAAGACACGAAACTAGCTGTTAGAAAGAAGGCTATCACTTCAAGTTATAAAGTAGTCATTCAATGCTTGTTGAAAGTCTTCACACCTGTTGTTGGGTAAAAATACAACTTCAACAGTAGTTGATTTCATTGAAACACCCGTTGGAACTAGCTATTAGAGAGAGATTTTCCTAGACGTTCATTTTCTGACTTTCTAAATTGTTTAGTCACCAGCTCCTTCAACGATTGTTAGAGATTCTCAATGCCTATTAGAATTCAACTTCAACTTAAGTTGGGATCTGAATAATGTCCGTTGAAGTTTCTAGAAGGATGAGAACTTGATGCTCTATTTTTCAAGATTTTCAATGATGTCTTAATGGTTGTTGGCTAGTTTTCAATGCCTGTTGAAAAGGATCCTAATGTTTAAGGGTCTAAAACCTTTAGCTCTACCTAGATGCTTTTTTAATGCCCATTGATAAAAGTCTATTACCCTAGTCTAGACTTTAAGGATTCTGTTCATATCAAATCACTTGGTCCAATGTCTGTTAAGGTATCGATGAACCATGCCCATTTCAAAAATGAAACACTTGTTTTGAAGGTTAACTTGCGAAGCTTAAGTGTTTGAATCATCCAACACCTATTATGCCTTGAGAGAGCCATTGGTTGAGGGGTCCAGAGCCTTGAACTCATATTTGGGTGTCACTTCAATGACTGTTGAGAATCTTCAATGCCCATTAATGAAGTCATAATGCCTGTTGAAGTTTAGCAACACCCGTTGGCTTTGAATACTTAGAGTGCTTCCAAAAACTCTTCTTCCATAAACCTTTGATCAAAAGATTGATATACTTGCAAGATCTTGTACATCAACTTGAACAAGAGTTAGCTTGTAAATGTGTTTGTAATCATCAAAATAAGCTTGGTTTACCAAAACTCCCAAGCTAAATCCAACATATACCATCTTGAGATATCACTCTTAAAAGTGCAACATACAATTATCCATGGTGAAATATTGGTTCATAAAGATATAACCCAACAAAAACTTCAGGGACTGACTTTTATTTATTGTTATGCAATAACATATTTTGATTGAAAATTGACATTGCTTAAGTATGAAAGGTCTTTTCTTTTTTTTTCTTGTCATTGTTAAAATGATTCTTGGAATAAATATTTATTGCCAACATAAGTGTCAGAAATGATTATTCCTCCTATCACACATTGACTTAATTCATTTACTAATAATCTTGTCCTATTGTAGAGACTGAGGCTTTGGTTTAGATTCCAAAGAAACATTATAGTAGTATGTATTTTTAGTTTGAGTTCATGTTGTGGGAAGCCATTGAATTCTACATAATTTAAGAAGTCTACGGGGGTAAAGTATATGTAATTCACCTAAATTTATATGTGTTGTAGATTGAATCAAAGCTATAGTAAATATATATTTCTTTAGATGATAGAGCTAACATTTTGTTATTAATAGTATTAACAATTTCATTAGTCAATGTATCTATCAAACATTCTTTTAAATACTTAATATTTGTATAATTTTTTTTTATAAATTTAGAGTATATTGAATTTGTTATAGTGCTTATTAGATTATCTGATTCTAGTAACAATAAGTCATTGGCAATCCATAACCAATTATGTTCATCATCATAATTTGATATGTTGATCATATTAGTTATACCATTGCCAACATATAAGAGTCATTTAGCAAAAGATTGTTCTCTATCTTTCATATTATTAATAGTTTTATTATGTGACTTCATATTTTTTTAGAGTAAATATGTGAAAGTATCTCCATAAATATGATTTTGTTATTGAAGCATTAATAATTTATTCTTTAGGTCCTTGTTGAATGATGGGTAAAATTTGCCTAATGTCACCATCGAGTACAATTTTTTTCTGCTCAAAAGGGACTTTAGATTTATCGCATTCTGTTACGCTTAATATATCATGGAGAGATTTGTCAATTACTTCGAAATAATATTTGTGACTCATTGGCACTTAATCACATAATAAGTGATGTTTCTTTTAAATGTATTGTTAAATGTGTTCATTTTTTACATCGCATGTGAAAAAATTAGTTAAATTAATAAGAATTCAAAAACATGAATGCACAATTCTTTCGTCAGATAATAATAATACCACAATTTTAGATGAAGCAACATCCAAAATAATTTTTCCTTTGGATCGTAGCCTCAAAATAATTGTTTCGTAAATATATATTTTGCCAATTCCACCATGTCCATATATGAAAAATAACCAGCTCGTGGTATTAGACACTACATCAATAATAATATCATAAATTTGTCATTGTTCAAGGTTTAACATTGAAACCAGATCGGCACCTATTTTTCAATTACTATGTATTATAAGAATTTTATTATTTATTTCTTTTAATATGGACATTTCATGTAATGGTAAACCATGTTCTGCTAAGGAGGTAGAATTTTTGTTAAAGTTATTTTTCAATTCAGCCATAACCTAGTTGTTGGATTAGGTTGGTTAAACCTAAGTCAAAACTCTCTTTTGATCTTGACAATATAGATTGAAAGGTTTTAATACCTATTTTAAGTATTGGTTTTGCAGAAAAATAAGTTAGATTCACATTGGAAGTCAAATGGAAGTACTCCAAAATCATGTCTATTACAAAGAGATCATGATTGCTACTTTAAGAAAATATGGAACCAAAAGTTCTAGTTTGCTCTTTATCATAGTGAAGCTCGTGACTGTGACTTTCAAAGGCTTTAAAATCTCTCCAATGGTGACCCAAAAAGCTAGTTGAAGCGTGCCACCTGTCCAAAAAGATATTAGATGATTTAAAGTTCATTAGCATAATTCTTAGTAATGATCGCGACTTACCCTCGAGATGGAATGTGATCCTTTAGCATGACTCATAGTGGGTGTAGTAGTATCCTATTTCAGTGCTATCTCAGTAGCGACTATGACCAAAGATCATGATTGTGATATTTGTCATCTATTAGAAGGTTCCAACTGCTAGTTTCTTGAAGAACCAATGCTTGAGTGCTAGATGTCACTAGTTGTCAAATACATTTAAAGATCGTGATCGAGAAAAGGTAAAATCTAGAGTGAAATGTCAATCATGATTGCAATTTACTTGTCTCGGCAATGACTTGTCTCTGATAAGTATTAAATGCAAAATTTGCCACTTTAACTTTGGAGATTTGAACATAGTTCTGATTGTAACAGAGCTTTGGCGGTTGAAAGTTATAAATATCTTACCAAATGGCTTTGATTTTAAGAGGATAGCCATTTATTGTGTCCAAACTCTTACACTTTTAATTCTCAATGCTTAAACTCATTAATTCTTTATACTTGGGTTGTCAAAAGTTTAATGTGGGCCATAAACACTAGGTTTGGGTTTTAAAGTGAGCCTAAGTGAGCAAACTTTTATCTAAGGTTATGTGTGAGCCATAAACATAAGTGTAATTGTGGTTTGGTATGAGCCTAAACACTAAGTTTAGTGCAAGCTTGTAAAACATTAAAGTAAGTGAGTAAAATACCTAATTGGTGAATTGGATAGTGGGCATAAGGTTTGTTAACAGTTGAACCACTATAAATTACTTGTGTTGATTTTTCTTCTCCATTTCCTCAAACTTTAATTTATGTGGACTCCTTCTAAAAATTTGAAATTTTATACTAATTCAACCCCTTTCTTGGTGCACAAAGGCCAATAAATTATATCAGAGCTTAAGTCTCAAAGCTTGTCTTAATTGCTTGAGTAAAGATAATGGCACAAGAAGGAATCCACACTCACCTTAAACCATTCTTTAATGGATCCAATTACACATATTAGAAGTATAGAATGGAGTGATGTGGTGGATCTTTGAGATGTAGAAACAAAGGAGTGGAAGCCACCCATTAGAGTGGTAGATGGAAGTGAAGAGTTGCTCCTTAGAAAAGAATGGGTTGAGGCCTATAGAAAGGCAAATAAGAAGACCAAAAAGGCAGTGACAATCATCTTGAGCTCTCTCTCAAGAGTGGAACGTGGAAGAATCCAACATTGTCATATGGAAGGCCTTGGAGAACTACGATGAAGGCAAAATGCAAGTTAAGTAAAAAAGATTTGTATGTATGTGACAGAGTATGTACTCTTCATGATGAAGGAGATTGAGAGCATCACCGATATGATGGATAGGCTACTTGCCATTATCAATAACATGAAGAAGTATGGGAGAACTCTCACCAATCATGAAGTAAATACCAAAATTCTTAAAATGCTTCCTTTGGAAAAGTTTGGGGCTAAGGTATATAGTAGTGAAGACCCTAATGAAGACATTAGTAAAGTTCCAACTGATGTCCTCATTAGAAAGCTACTTACACATGAGATTACCATTAAGAAGGATGAGGAAATGAAAAAATGAGAGGAACAGGAAACAAAGGAGATAGGAAGACTATTGCTTTCAAGTCCTCTAGCAAAGACAAGGAAGTGGAGCTAAGCTATAGTGAGAGTGATGTAAGTGAAAAAGAAGAAAAGTTGAGTTTAAGAAGATCCAAGGAGCTTATGAAAAGAAGGAAATAAAGAAGAAACCTCAAGAAGACATCATCCAACTTTAAAGGGAAGAAGAATGATGTGAATTGATTAGAATGTGGAAAGCAATGTCATATTAAGTTTGATTGTCCCAAGCTTAAAAAGAAGAAGAAGTGGGATAAGGAGGAAAAAAAAAGGGTTCCAAGGCAAGTTGGGATGATGTAATATTCCATAATTTTTTAAATATTGATTTGTTATTATTTCTAAATTTGTTTACATAAAAATAATTTTGTATATCCTTTATTATGATATATTTAATAATAATTTAAATTTTAAGAAAATACAATCATTTCAAAATTTTTTATATTTATTAAAAATAAATTTTTTTTACTTATATGGCCATAATATTTTACACCTAAAATTTCTAACCACTATCCTTTTCAGTTACTACTCTCCATAAAATACTGACACTATATCTCTCTGCCTATAATATTTAGATTAACATATAATCTATATTCAGAAACCGAGCCATTTTTCTCCTATTCTTTCCTTCAGATAAAACCTAACTCCTACTTCTTTAAGCTCAATTCTTCCTTTTGGGAGCAACAATCATGTCAGGTATTGTTTGCACAACATTTTCATTTTGGCAATTTTATGCTTTCGTTTTCTTCCATTGGCATGAATTGTTATTATGCAGAGCATAATTAATTTCTTTGGTGCCTTTGATTAACTTTCTTTTGATCACTCGCTGTCAATTATTGTTTAGAGGTAGGCCATTTTCTTTTACTCCACCTAACTATTTACGTGAATTTGTTGCCTTTGATTGACAACTATCATTAATCGAAACTCTTTCAACATTTGTATATTATGAATGCTTTATGGATCCTTGCATAACATATATGAAATTGGTTGTCTCGTATTCTATTCTTTGTAAATAAAATAAATATGTGATTTAATTTTCCTTAATTGCAATAACACATTTGTTGTTGTGTCGGTCTTGTATATATATATATATATATATATATATATATATATAATAAATAATTTTTCTTTAAAAGATATTACTTTTTTTTATCTTGATATATGAAACAACTAATAATTTAAATTATTTAGTTTGAATTTTAAAAATTAAATATGTTTTTAGTATATGCATAATTTTGGTCTATCGAATTTTGATTTATTTATTGTCTAACCCTTCATAACCTCACATATAAGTGTATATGTATATGTATATATCCTATATTGATTAACATTTATCTCTTTAATTATGTGTTCAAGGTATTTTATAGGTTTTATTATTTTATGTAGAAAATTCGGGTTCTTCTTTAGCTAGTTGGGTTTATTAATTTTCTATGCTTGACCTTGCTTACAGTATTGAACTTAGTTTGTGTTTTGAAGTGCAAGTGAGTGGTAATGCAGTATATGACATATTTTTTGTCTTTTTTTAAAATTTCTTAACATGGAATATTTAAACAAATTGAGAATTACTTTGAAATATATTTACAAATTATTTTTTAATAGAAATCTTTAGCAGATGGATTTTATCACTTACTTATAATTATTTATGAACTATATTAAATATTTCTTAAATATCTATGTATTTAAAGCTCATAGGCTTTTAGGAATAAACCTTTCAATTATTTAAGATTCCATATGTTAAATAGGGTATACATTCCCCCAAGAAGAGTTGGAATCTTTAAAGAACATGGTTAGGTATCCTTATGTAAACACAAATGTTACCCCATCCCCTTGATGCAATTACCCCTACATGTAAATATTTATGTATTCCATGTCCCTGCCTTGTATAGGATCTTGGTGTAAATATCCCCCTTACCTTGTAAAGAGGACCTTTCATATTCCATGTATGCATTTTTCTGACTAATGTAAAAGAAATTCCTATTTGGCTAGATCTTTTGTATATGTTCTTTTAAGACTCCAGTTCTCCTTGGTTTGAGGTGACTGTGTGCATTCTCTACCCCTTATTGGTAAGAATGAGACTCTACTAGGAAAGAGCCACTAGACCTCGTGTGTGGGAGGAATAAGGTTGGAAGGATCTTGTGCAAAATGACTTGTGCATATCATGCATACATGCATCAATTATTTATCCATGCATCATACCGATAAACATTGCCTTGCAGCCATCATAGGTCCATCCAAACCCTCATGGAAGAGACGAGCCAACCAACTTGTTAGGAAAAGTAAGATGTCGAGTCTATGTCAAAAAGTTGGTCCAGTAATGGAATCGAACATACCACCTGAAGTTTTGGAGAGGCTAATGGCTAACTTTAACTATAAGATGGAGGAGAAGATTGCCAAAAAAGTGAACAAGCGAGTTAATGAGATCCCAAACAAAGGTAACACATTTACCAATAGGGTTAACAAAGGGAAAGCAACCATGAAAGCCCCTCAACTAGCAGTGATCAATGATGATTTGTTTAGGACGGAGGAATATCATTAGAACAAAATGGCTAAAGATATGGGTAGTGCCACAGTTGTCCTTGATGAGATTATAGACAATGGGAAAGAAAGTACTTGGTTCGATGACTTTACTAGATAATTGGAGAAAATACAAAAAGTTGTTGGTGCTAAAGGTGTAGAGAAGGGAACAGACATTGAAGAATTGCTTACCCAAAAACTTGCGAAACTACCAGTTAATTATCGCACATCAGAGCTACCAAAATTCACAAGAATCTAAAATGCAAAGAACCATGTCCATTCATATATGCTAATAATGAAGGCATCTGGAGTCCTGATAGAGATTATGTTGGGGCTTTTTGAATTGTCATTGGAAGGGCCTACAAAAATTTGGTACTTCAATCAACCAAAGACCGTCAATAAAGATTGGAAGGAGTTAGCTAAAGCTTTCGAGAAACACTATACATGTAATTTAAATCTGGAGGTTACATTGCAAGACTTAGAGTCTTTGAAGTAAAGGGCTAGTGATTGCTTAAATGACTACATTCGAAGAAGGAAAAAGATAGCTTCAAAGGTGACCATAAGGCCTATAGAGAGAAAACAGGTTAGAATGATTATAAAAAGGGCTCTACCTGGGATTAGCACTAGAATTAGAGAAATGTTGTTCAAGAACTTTAAGGACCTTTGAGAAGCAAGATTATAAGCTGAGGAGCTAAAATCGATGTCAAAAAGAAACATAGGAGAAGAAAGAGTGCCCCATCTCAGCCCCAAGTAGAAGGGAACAAAAAAACCAATGTTAATGCAGTAAGAGTGCCTAGATAGTTTATAGATTTGGGGATGCCTCTATTTAAGACATTTGAGATGTTGCAGAAAAAGGGGGAGTTAAAGCTTTTATCACTTAGACCACCTCCTAATTTGCTACCTAGGGGATATGACACTAATGCTTACTATGCTTTTCATCAAGGAGTGGGTTACAACACTGATGGTTGTTATAGATTGTGGCTTGAGATTCAAGATCTTATTTATAATATGACTATTGTTCCATTTAACTCTAGTAAGCCTAAAATTCGAGGAAACCCTCTCCCAAATTATTGTAATGTCCATCCCTCAAGTCAAAAGACATTTATGGTAGATTTTGAAATTCTTGAAGAAGTTGTTATAGCCACTATAGAGGAGGTCGTTATCGAGGCTTTAGTAGTTTGCACCATCAATCTAAGGGAACGTTTAGATAAGGAGATAGAGGAGGTGTAAAGTAGGAAAATGATTAAGTTAAGGCAAAAGAGTAATGAAGAGAAAGAAGCTAAGTAGGTGAACTATGTGACTCATAATGGGAAGTACTACCCTAACAGAGAAGTTCCCAAAGAACCAAGGATTGAAAATGAGGCAAAAGAGCTTATTGTGAAGGACAATAAGGAAGACAACTTTATTGTAAAACAATTAAAGAAGGTACCAGCTCAAATCAGTGTATGGGAACTACTTCTCACCTCTTAGGAGCATAAAATATGATAGAGGCCCTATCCAGCCTAGTCATTTCTAGTGAAGCTACTCCAAAAGATGTCATTGCATTGATGACTCATAAGGGCTAAATCACCTTTTTAGATGAGGATTTACCATTGAAAGGTAAGGATCACAATTTAGCATTATTCATCCAAGCTGAAGTGAAAGGAAGACATACTTCATGTGTGATGGTGGATAATGGATCTAAGATTAACATTTATTTGACAAAGTTATTACATAAGTTTAGGTTGTTTGAGAAGGACTTTGAGGCTTCTGATAGTGTCATTAGGGCCTATAATGATAGCAAAAGGCCAGCTATAAGCATTTCAAGAATATGGTAAAAACTGAGTGGTCAAAGCCATGGCGGAGTTTATAGTCTTGGACATTCTGATTACTTTCTTGCTACTATTAGGGAGGCCATGGTATCATCCTCCCGGTGGGTGCCTTCCACTGTTCACCAAAAGGTTAAAATCTCTTACAAAAGAGAGATTATGACCATTTGTGCCAAAGTTGGTGAAATTCTATTGGCTTTGAGTATGGTTGTTCCACACCTTCGAGGGTTTTAAATTGCTAGAGTCTTAGACAAATGGGTTGATTCAAACATAATAGGGATTATGAAGAGCATGAACTTCCTTTCAGGATAGAAGTTAGGGAAAAGTTTCACCAGCATATCAGAGTTCCTAGAGATTCCTACCCAGACTACTTGGAAAGGATTGGGGTACCATGATGAAGGGTCAAGCCAAGAAGTAAGAGATTTATGTGGGCTATTATCATATTACTTTATGAAAGAAGACGAAGCCATTAGAAAAGCAAGGCAAGGAACCATTCAGAATGAGAAGTCATTAGGCAATGACATAGATGAACTTGAGAAGGCTTTTTTCCAACTGGATGTTAGTGAACTGGGCTATCAGAATTATCAGGACTTGTCAAAAAGGAAAGACGATAAGAAAAAGAGAAAGAAGAAAGGAAATAGGTTATAAAGATAATGGATGATCAAGAGTCAGATCAGCGTAGTTTTATATGATCCTCAATCTTCATGGCCATGAAAAGATAAAAGGACGGTCATTGATGAACAAATGGAGTAATATGCACTAGAGTAGAACATTTGGGCCACTAAGGAAGATTTAAAGAAAAGGTTTGATTTGTAGCCACAAAATGCATCATTTATGAACTCAAAATAGGAGTATATTGGGCCTTGCAAGTTCACCGAAGCTACTTATTTGGGGATAAAGTTAGAAGACATTAAGAGCATGATTGTAAACTCTATTAAAGAAGTAGGTGGTAAGGAAAAAAAAGAATTTTGTTGTAAAAATTGAGCCTACCATAACAGATGGAGCAACACTATGGGTAGAATTTTTAAAGATTAAGCTAGAGCATGATAAAATGCAATAGAGTTTTGAAGGAGTTATCAAGGTTGTTGCAAAATCAAATAATGGGAAAGAAGCAGATCTTGTGCAGAATGTTGATCTTGAGGTTTTGACTAATGGAGTGAAGGATGAAAAAAATGAGAAGGCTCAGACAAAAAAGATTCCAATTAACCAACTAAATGAAGAGGGCTTTCTTAATACTATTTGTATTCTTATTTTTAGTCTCTTTAAAGATGATGATGTATTTCTTTCTAAGTTTAAGGCAATGAATGATGAGTTTGCTTACTTGAGTAATGTGTTTCTTTATGGTAGCGTGCATAGCATGCATCATTTCATGAGCATATTTAACATTAATTTTGTGCATACTACTGCATTTAACCATAGCACATAGGGAAATCTAAAGATCTCTCTCATTGTCAGTGATGTCACACTAAAGGAGTGAAGGAAGTTTAAATAACTACTAAGGAAATACTAGAGGGTCTTTGCTTAGACATATGAGGACATGCCATAGATTGATAGGTAAACTACAGAACATAGAATCCTGAACTACACAAATTTGAGGCCAATGAAACAAAAATTGCGAAGGATGAGATCTGAATAGGTCCAGTCAGTTAAGGAAGAAGTGGCAAAGCAACTGAATGCCAAGTTTTTAGAGGTGGTAGACTACCCAGAAAGGTTAGCCAACATAGTGTTGATACTGAAAAAGGATGGAAGAGTGAGAATGTGCATTGACTACAAGGATTTAAACAAAGTGTGCCCAAAGGACAATTTCCCTTTACTATATATAAATGTATTTATGGACAGCGTCGCAACATGTGTTATATTTTCCTTCATGGATGGGTTCTTTGGATATAACTAGATTATCATAATTATCACAAATAAGGTGAAGATAGCATTTATCATAGAGTCGAGGGTGTATTGCTACAAAGTGATGCTATTTGGGCTAAAAAATATAGGGCTACCTATCAGCGAATGACAATTGCCCTGTTGCATGACTTAATCTATAAAGAGGTGGAAGGGTGTGAATGATGGTGAAGTCAGAGACTAGAGAGGTGCACTTTGAAGTTTTGGCAAAGTTTCTAAAGAAAGTTGATGAGTACAATTTGAGATTGAACCTAAAAAGTGTGTGTTCGGGGTCACCTCCAACAAGATATTAGGACATGTAGTCAGTAAGAAAGGAATCAAAGTGGATCTAAATAAGGTAAAGGCAATTTAAGAAATGTCTGCACCTAAGACAAAGAAAGAAGTATGAGGGTTTTTAGGCCATTTATAGCACATCAGTTGGTTCATAGCAAGATTGACCCTTATCTATGAACCCATTTTCAAGTTACTAAGGAAAATCAGTTAATGGAATGGAATGAGCAGTGTCAAAAGGCCTTCAAAAAGATAAAAGAGTATCCGACCAACCTATCGGTATTGAAGCCACAAAAGCTTGAAAGACCTTTAACTTCACATTTGACAGTGGAGGATAGTTCTATAGGTGCGATGTTGGTTCAAGAAGATGAAGTAGGGAAAGAGCACGCAATATATTATCTTAGCAAGAAGTTGTTGCCTTATGAAGTGAAGTATAATCAAATAGAGAAGTCTTGTCTAGCACGGTTCTAGGCAATGAAGAAGCTGAGCATTATTGCTAGCCATATGCTATTGAGGTGATTTTGAAGCTTAATCCAGGTAAGTATTTACATGAGGCCCCTTCTCTGACTAGGAGATTGGCAAAGTGGTTGATCATGCTGACTAAATTTGATATTAAGTATGTAGCCAAGAAGGTGATTAAAGGGTGGATAGTTTCAGAGTACCTAGCATAGCAACCCATTGAAGAAAGAGAATTTGAGCTTCCCTAGTTCCCAAATGAGGTGTTAGGTGCAATCAAACCTCTAGGGTGGAGAGTTTACTTTGATGTAGCAGTGAATAAGAAAAGCACAAGCATAGGCATAATTATGATCACTAGAAGGGGAGCTCTTTCTAGTAGCCAAAAAACTCGACTACAAGGCGACTAATAATATGGTTGAATATGAAGCATGCGCGTTGGGGCTCAAACTCCTTAAACAAATAAGGGTTAAGGCGGTATATGTGTTTGAGGATTCACTATTAGTCATTTCATAGATAATGGACGAGTGGGAGTTGAAAGAATAATGTTTAGCCTCATACCTAGAACATGTGAAAGGGTTAATGTAGAATTTTTAAAGAGTCATATTTCATCACTAACTAAAAGAAGAAAATGCAATGGTCGATGCTTGGCAACTTTGGTCTTTATTTATGAAGGACATAGGGTAATACCTATGAAGCCACTTTTCATACTCTAGTGTAGGACATCATGTTATAGGGGTGCAGGCATCAGTGGACAATTACCTTTGGTATTTCGATATACAAAGGTACTTAGAAAATAACAAATACCTAAAAGGGGCTAAGAAGAAGTACAAAGATGTGATCTAGTGGTTGTCTTCACAGTTTATGATGTACAATAAAATAATGTATAAGCAAAAGCCTAACGGGAATCATTTGCAATGACTAGTTAAAGAAAAAGCCTGTAAGATCATGAAGGAAGTACACGCAGGGTTTATGGTATCCATATGAATGGGAAGGCGTTGGCAAAGAAAATGTTGAGATTGTGATATTATTGGACTATTATGGAACATGACTATATTCAGAAAGTTTAAAGTTATCGCGATTATCATATTCATAGAAGTCTTAGCCATCTGCCACTAATTGAGTTATAGAATTTGACCCCGCTTAGGCCATTTACAGTGTGGGGCATTGATGTGATTGAAAAAATTAGACCGCCCTCTACAAGGAGGCATATGTACATTATTATAACAGTGGATTACTTCTTAAAGTGGGTAGAAGTAGGAGCCTTTGTTAAGTTAAGGGCAAAGCAGATGGCATGATTCATTGAGAAGAACCTCATTTATCATTAAAGTGTGCCTTACCATATTGTTACAGAAAATGGTGTCTATTTCCAAGTAGAGGTCAAGGACGTGTTGAGAAAATACAAGGTGGTCCACTACAAGTCGTCACCTTATAAATATGCTAATAGAGCAATGGAAGTGATAAATAAAATTGTTAAAAATATCCTTGCTAAAATGGTTAAGACATACAAAGAGTGGTTTGAGAAATTACCTTTTGTCTTATGGAGTTATCGAACTATAATAATAACATCGACTGAGACAACACTATACTTTTTGGTGTATGGGGTGGAGGCAATGCTATCAATTGAATTAGAAGTAAAGTCCCTACAAGTACTGGTGGAGTCTAACATCTCTAAGTACTAATGGGTAAGAAACATGTTTGAATAGTTGTTGGCTTTATTAGATGAGAAGACATCCAGTTGCATCAAGCCAGAATGGCATGTGCATTTAACAATAGGGTTAAATAAAGCAGGATAAGGATTAGTGATATGGTACTGAAGGCAGTCTGATTGCAAAATCAGGATCCTCGAGGGAAATTCACGCTAAATTGGGAAGCCCCTTATGTGATCAAACAAATCCACTCAAGTGGAGCAGTAAAATTAATAGATATATAGAGGGGAATGAATTTATTGAGCCAGTAAATCTAGACTGACTAAAGAAGTATTTCATTTGAGAAATGAGAAAAGTGAAAATGTGCTGCTAAATCGAAAACCGAAGAGGGCAACTTAGGCAAAAATTAATGCATAGATAAATAATGAAGAAGAAAGAAAGAAAAGAAAAAAAGGAAAAGCTCATTAAGTGGAAAATCTGAAAGGGCGGCTTAGGCAAAAGTTATAACATAAAAAAAATGAGCAAAGTAAATACAACTAAAAGTAGAGAGAGCGCGATCAACTAGCAGGGGACCTTGAGAAATGACAGAAGAAATAGGAACACAAGAGTAAAGAGTCAATAAGACAGAGGCACAGAGTAAGATAATTAGATGATCTAGTGTGCCAATATTAAAAGCAAAAGTCATGAATTCAATCAATGTTTAATGTGTAAAATGTAAATAGCTTGTGCCAAACACAATATCAAATGAAAAAACATTTGCATAATTAAAGTGAATTAGTCATACATGCTTTTGAACTAGAAGTTAATATAAAACAGTCTTTTCTATGAAACATCATTATCTACTATTTATTAATGTGATGCCTAAAGCTCTAAATGTCGCACAACCATGCCATGTAATCTGCATAATCACTAAGCTGAGGATCTTGGCCAATGTAGAAGTCATAAATGTAGTGACTGGTCTAAGTGGTCTCAACCCTGTCCAAGAAGCATTGGGTTAAAGGGCCCTCGACAAACGAAGGGAGGAACTGCACCCAAATTGAGGAGCACTAAACTAATGATGCAAGTGAGCAAGGTCGTAAAATATGCCTAAAGCCAAAGCAGGAAAGATGACGCAATCCCCATAAGTTTTCAGAGTGACACAAGACAAGATCCACCAGGGACAACTCCTACGAATATTAGCAACAGTGATGTGGGACATCCACTTAGTTCACTCAACTCTAGTAATGGCTAGTCTAGCTAGACAATGATTTAAGTGGTGATGTGGGTAATAAAGCCTCGCATCCATAGTCGAGGTAGCCAACAATCCCAACCTCTCTTACAATCATATATGAAAAAGAAAGAAAGAAAAGAAAAGAAAAGAAAAATAATGAGAAAATGAAAATAAGTACTCACTAGGTTGAAAATTTGAAAGGACAACCTAGGCAAAATTGAGTAACCTACTGGATTGAAACCCATAAAGGTGGTCTAAGAAAAAATAAGGGCAATAATAAAAAAGAGGAGCATAAAAAGAAAAAACAAAAAAGAAAAAAAAAAGAGAAAGTAAAAGAAACAGAAGAAAAATGGTTGCAAGAAGAATTCATACCTGAAGTAACAATGGGCTCTCGGTAAACGAATCACTGACCCCCAAAGCCACTTTATCTAGTCCCATGATGGTCTTCCCCAGAATTGTAGGCACAAGGGTCCTCCCTAACTCCGCTCCCTTTAGAAGTGGCAAAATCTGCAAATCGATCTCACCATCATTCCTCCTTAGTAGATACTCGCTTATCATAATGACTGCTGCAATGAAAGTCTGAGCTGCCCTAACATGGCTGTTAGAGGGGAAGAGAGCAACAATGAAAGGGGTCATGAGAATCTTTTCCTCACCTAATGTGTACTCGGGTGCCTCTTTATAATGCAAGTCAAACAACTCTATCATCTTCTTAACATGTGTGTAATTTAGCTGAGGTTGAGTAATTTGATTTGTGATTGTGATGCAACAATCAAGAATAGTGTCAAATTCCTCTAGTAGAGGATAGATTTTTATATCCCTAAAGTGGAAGGTATGGATAGTGTAGTCCCATAAGTCACAAGCTGCTCACAAAAAATGAAAGTTGAGATGGACATCAGAGAGGTAATAGAGAGCTGAAAGACCTGCCCATGGTAGATCAGACCAAACTTGGAGTGGGAGAGACCTTAGAAAGGTTCTTGCCATAATTGGGGAGTTTAAGGAAGCAAATAAAGAAAAAGGATTCAAAATGAGCTTTTATAACAGAAGGACAGATCCATGGGTTGTACAATCATTGCCTAGGTTGCACAACCATCAAGTTGGGTTGTATAACCCTCTATGACAGGGCGGTACAACCCTTCAGTTGGGTTGTACAGCCTTCCCCTTCCATAAGGGCAAATTGAATGGCTTTCCCTTTAGTTTTCAGGTTAGAAAATGCTTGGGTACTTGTTTTATAAAATGTATATGTAAAAGAAGCAATAATGCATGTTTGAGATATACAATCAAGGAAAGAAATAGATTTTTGTATTGACAAATAGAATATCAAAGTTCAATAAAAAACAATGTTGGTAATGCCATCTCAGTTTGTCCAAGAATTTCCTAAACAAGCATTTAAAAAAATGGCTTTCAAATAGCCCAAATAAACTACATGATTACACAAAGATATAATAAACGTATTGTACTTGAACAAAGGAAAAAGGAAAAATATCCTAAGCAATTAATGAGGAGTAGGGGGTCTCTAGAGCTCAGCTGCCTCCGCTTTTAGACGAGGTTATCTCATAATCCTCAACGTCACCATTTGTATCCATGTACCCATGCTCTCTGGCTACCTGGGCTAGGTGCTCCATCTCTATCTCCGCCTCTGCAATACGTTGATCCATCTCCCTGATCTCACAATTTTGATGTTGGATCTCCTATAAAAAAAACACGAAGGTTAGGGTGTTTAGGACACAAATTGCATAAGACACAAACCATGAGCATACATATACGTATTATTTTGTCTAAGTTTTAGTAACTTGCATACAACACATTTATTGTGTCATGACCCTCTTCAACTCAATGATCAAGTCCACCATGGCCTCTGAATACACGTGAGGAATCTATAAAAAAAGGAAAAGGAAAATGTTCTCAGAGATATAATTTATAATGTAATAAAGACATAATAAATATAAAGGAACAAGGAACTTACATGAGTGGTCTGGCTCAAAAGCATAGACAGACCAAGTGATCTGCATTGACATCATCAACCTCATCAACGAAGCCATGCCATACTTCATTAGGCTGTCCGACATAGAAGCCAAGTTACCGACCACCACAAGCTCCACACCTCGCAAAGTAGATCCGCAGGTAGATTTACGACCCTGAACAACAGTAGAACTAGATGCGAAAGCAGGAGCAATAGGCCTTCAGGTCACCTGAACAATGGTGCCTCGACTCGTATGTTGTAGGGTAGTCCTTTCATTAGGAGCAGAGCAGGGAAATGCATAGATACCTACATCAGACAAAGGAAGACTCCCTATAAGCACGCCTATCATCTAGGACCTGTAGGGGACCCTTGTAGAAGATTACTACTTTCTTGGTATGTATAACAATGTTGCAGCAAAGTCTGCACCCGCTAGATCCCTTGCCCAAAATAAACTGGTAGGCAGATAGTATGGGATAGGTCACTCGTCGATACCTTCATGTCAATGAAAGATGCATTCTCCTAAGTACCACCTACCATCAAGCTTCATTTGTAGGAGATGACTTCGACCTTTGACACCTCTTGTGCCCATGTCGTCGTAGGACCTCTTCAGTCAAGGCACAGCTGCAATAAAGATGCAAACCCATTATAAATATAATACTAAAAAATGTGAGGGATAATTATGACTAATGTAATTATATTGATGCAAGAAAAATACCTCATCCAAGGTGATGTAGTTCAGGCAAGTGCATCTAGTAGCTACGTGAGAATCCTCATAGCTCACTACACTTCACTGTGTAAAGCAAGGATAGCCACCCTCCACGTTGTCCTCAAGATCCAACCCCTATAGTAAGTCCAGCTCAATGGCCCATAGCTATTACTAAGCAATGATGTGAACCTCAAAATGATGAAACAAGGCTTAAGAACAAAAAATAAGAAAGATAGGTGATTCTCATGATGAGGACTCTCTAGGTACCACACATATAACCTTGACTTTAGAAGCATCGATCTAGATGACAACACCGTAAACCCTTAATCAAAGCGATGCAGCAAGCTCAAGTCCTCTGGCATGGGCACCAGGCACAGCTTCGCTATCTTAGAAGCATTTGAGAATATAGACCTTGACAAAGCGTATAACAAGTAGCAAAGTGCATGCTAATTGACCACCTCATCGAGACTATCATCAGTAATAATGGGTGCATTAGTATGAATGCTCAACTTTGTCATAGTCCTACTCCTTTTCAACAGGGGGACACAACAAAGAACCCTCCATAAATAATCTCTCTAAAGAACTAAATGGTGCATACATGAGTCAGAGGGTAGAGGAATGCCTGTAAATCTCGACCTGGTTAGAAAGGTGAAGTCTCCAAGGGTTATCTAGTTTCACTAATCAAGGATAGGTGGAAAGTATAGGTCATGTCCATCCATCGCTCCACCAATGCATGCACCATTGACAAATCAATCCTCTACATCTCATCAGGAAGTAGTAGTAAAAAGGTTCAAATCTCGATCCCCTCTAAGCGAGCTATGACTCGAAGATGTAATGTACGACCCCACTCTCCAGTCAGACTATTGAAGCCACCCCTTTGTTAGAAGGAGATGAAATATACAGTAAATATATGTGTGTGTGTAGTTAAGAAGACACTGGATCCTAATCTTTAGGGTTCAAAAAAATTAAAGACAAAAACACTATAAAATGGACAGATTCTGAGAGATGATGAATTATTCACTTAGGAATGTGTCCTAATTACCCGTGAATCCATATACGAGATAGTTTCATTTATTTCCTCATGTAGGTCATAGAGTAAAGCTTAAGGCATGCAAATCAAGACAATCAATCGTACTTATGGATGAAAATTAAATTTCGCTAAAAATAAAGGGTCAGTGATGTAGAAATTATCTCTGAATATTTTAAACCTAAGCTGATGTTCACAGGCAAGAAGTAAATTTAAGGACAACACATAAAGCCTATGATGATAAAATGCATAAAAAAATAAAAAAATAAAATTAACAAGAATAGAAATGACACATACCGCTCTTGAGGCAACTTCTACTAGATGACAGTACAAATTATAGGCCGCTAGTATAACATTAGTTGGAGGATAGCCAAACATAATCATCTTTGCAACTGCGTTCTTCAGCGGGCTTACCCACTTTCATCACCATTGGGATCGCAGCGACTTTAAGACATCTAGAATTGAGAGGTCCTCATTAGGAAACTCATTATGAACATCGAACATCTCATGATCGTGAAACTCAACCATGGTAATCATCAAAAAAAGCTAAGGCAGCCTAGGAGCTAAGTCTAAAATGTAGAGAGAGGAAGTCTAGAGAGAGAAAAAGAATAGCACGAATGAGACGAGCTACCCTCGAAGGAGATTATAAAGTGGCCCTAGGTTGTATAGCCCCTACAGGGGCTGTACAACCTTATTAGGCCTAGTCAGCCCTTTTTGGGCCTAGTATATCTAGCTTTCCCTCCTTGCCCTAGCTAGCCTAATTTACACTTAAATTACCAAAATGCCCTTGACTCCTCATGAAGCTTTAATTACATCCAAATTACCAAAATGCCTCTGACTCCCCGAGAAGCCAATTTCATCCAAAATTACTAAAATACCCTTGACTTTTCGAAGAGCTCCTAAACACTTAGAATTACTATAACACCTATAACATTCTAAGAGGTTTCAAAACACCCAAATTACCCTTAACTACTCAGAGAACTCCAAAGCAATCAATTTATCAAAATATCTTTATTCCATTTAAAACACCTAGAACATCCTTAAGTTTCCCAATTCAAGTCAGGTCGTTAAGCTACTCATCAATAATAGAATTGCCCTTTTTAAAACCCTAGAAGTATTTTCAAGAAAAATCTCCTTCTTCTAGAAATGGCAAAACCCAAGGAAGTATTCCTACAATATCTAGGCCTTAGGCCAATTACCTTTAGCTATGGACAAACTTCAGGACAACTAGAGAGTTGCAAGAATACGAATTCAGTTTACTAATGCCATAATGATATAAAGAGCACTCAGGGGCATCCTTAAGTAAGAATCATCAGTCGAAAAGATTGAAGCATCTATGAAGAAAAACTAAATCTTAGTAATTATTAGAAAGCTATCAGGAAGTTTAGTGCTCGCTTAAGACTTGTTGAAGGATGACCAACTCCAGTACTTGCTAGAGGGCTACTAAAGAGAGAAACTTAACCTTAGTACTTAGTAAAAAAGTGTCAGGATGTTTAGTACTTATTCAAGAGCTACTGAAAGATGACTAACTCTAGTACTTGCTAGAGGGTTACTAGAGAAAGAAAGTTAACCTTGGTACTTGCTAGAGAGTTGCTAAAAAGTTTAGTACTTGTTTATGAGCTACAGAAGAACAACCAACTTCAGTGTTTACTAGAGGGCTACTAGAGAGAAAAACTTAACCTTGATACTTATTAGAGGTTACCAAGAAGCTTAGTACTTACTCAATAAGCTACTAAGAAAATTATATCCTTTTGTATCCTTTATCTATTATTCAAGTTTACAACTAATGTTTTATCGTGTCTTGTCCAACTATCATTTCTCAAATGTTATTTTCCAACGCCTACATAGCAAAGGCAAATTATAAGTATTAGATTTGGAACTTAGGATACATAACCTAATGATGAAATCAATGAACCACATCCCCATAATGAAAAGGGAATTGCCTAAAAAAAGGGATGGAAGGCCATAGAGAACCTTAGAAAAGCCTACAAACAAGCCCCAAACCAAGCCTAATACAAGCCCTAAGAGAAGGTCCAAGCCAAACCCAAGGTTGTTTGCCAGGCTTGATGGGTTGTACAATCCATCATACAAAGTTGTATAGCCCTATACAACCCTTGCTAAAACCTTAGACTATGTAACCTTTTGGAATTGGTCCCTTCTTTAACCCTAAGGTTATACAGCCATGACAAAGAGACCTACAACCCATTCTTAGTCGTACAACCCACATACAAACCCTAATTATAGTACAACACTCTCCTTTTCTATGATTGGATACATCCATGGTGCAACCAAAACTACTTCTAGCAGTGTGCACCCATCTAACACTTATAAATACCCCTCATTTTGAAAAAGAGGAAGAAGCTTGGAAAACCCTAACTAAACTTTACCAATATCAATTCTCAAACACTCATGGACACAAAAAAAAACTCAAACCCTAACCTCATCCCATTTTCTCCAATGTAGAACTAGGCCTTTTATATTTGCATTTGAGCATTACCTTAAGCTTTTTTTAAGGATATTGAACTTGTTATATACTTTTGAGGGTACAGACATCATAAGGACACACCTAAGACCCCCTTTCCCTTTATTTCTCATTTTTTATTTTTGAAACCAAAAAATAAGGGTTGTACAACCTGATTATTAGGTTGTTGAGCCCAAGTTCCCAGCAACATAGCAGAAAAATTTCTTCTTCTTTCTTTTGGATTTCTTACTTTTTAGGTATTTTTTGGGATGTTTGGTGACTCCAGTGATAGAATAAAGTGAGGTCTAATGACTTAGGACCTCTATTCACTCCAAAAATAGAGTTTTGTTGGTTTTCTCAATGACTTTCTTTATCTCTTTCTTCTTAAAATGCTTTTGTATTTTTTTTTTTTTTTTTTGTTCTTAGGATCTTAAAGTTATGTTTTTTTTTTAATTTTATCGACACTTTGAGGTAATGAACAAGTGAGGAACTTGAGTTTCTTTTAACCTTGATAATCCTATTTGTACAAGGTTTCATATGTAGTCATGTGAATACTATTTTAATTTCTTAGATTTCTTAGCTTAATGTGGGCATTCTAATTTCTGTAATGTTAGGTTCTACCCTAAATGTTCTAACTCTTTATGAACAAGATAAGGGAGGGTTCAATGACCCTAGGACTTGATTTAGGTGAATCTTTACCTCAAAACTATCCAATGCCCTCCAAATGCTTAGTCTGATGTGTGTGTTAATCCCCTTTCTTCTATCCATGATTCATGCATCTACACATATGTATTGCATGTTGTAAATTTTGGTTTGTGATGATCACGAACTTAGTCACATGTTAGGTACCTTGACTATGGAGTTATGGTATGGTGGCCACCATAGACCTTGTTTATCTTTCTTTACTTACTTTAAGTTCCCTTCACTCGTTTGTCTTTAGCTTGATCATCACTAACTTGATTTTTATGTTAGGTGTAGGTGGTTACTTAGGATTAGGCCATGAACTCGGTCTTAACCATTTTTCCATATGGATTATATGATCATGCATGGTTACATTTACATGGATGGATGATAATGCATGTTAAAACTCTATGTCATGTCACATGACCCCTTCCCCATTCTGGATGATTATATGTGTGAATGGATGATGATTATATGTGTGAATGGATGATGATGCATGTTAAGACCCTATACCATAATGCATGATCCTTTTCCCCTTTTGAGTTGATGATTTGATTTATTGAAATAGATCATGTTTAGATATGTGCTTAGGGGTAATAATTAGATTATTCAATAACTCAGCTAAAATGTTAAAAGTGAACCAAAGATGCTCGAAGGTTGAATCCTAATATCCAAATGAATTGGGGGTGCCTAACCTCTTTCCCAATTCACACTTAATTTTTGAACCCAATCTCTAATGGTGTGAAGATGAAATGGACCTTCTAATTGACTTAGCATAAGTTTAAATTTTGCCTTCCTCGGATTCTTGTCCCAACCAAAGTCGGGTGGTGACTCCACATTCCCTAAGGGTGTGATGCAAATGTCCAAGGCCAGCCTAAAGATTCGCTTCAACTTCAAGGCCCAATTATAAGGAAAAGGCTTAAAAGGCTTAAAGAAGCAATTAGGTTATCCATGCAATAAGGAATAGCCATTGGGCTAACCCAAGAAACACAAAGGAAGCAAAAAGCCCAATTGATTAGAGATTGCAGCATGGACTCTTCAAATGAAGCCTTTAATTTGATCCATTGGAGCCCAACATGTGGAGACACCTATAAATATTGTTATCATCCAAGGCATCATTTGGAGGCCTAATTCGGCCAAACATAAAGAAAATTTCTCATTAGGCTAAATTCCTCTCTTAAACTAATTAGGAACTTTTGTATTTACTTGTGTAAGAAACTTCTTTTATAATTAGAAAGATATCTAATGTCTTTTTTAGTTATTTCCTACTTAGTTTAGGAGCATCTTTCTTTAAATACTATTTAGGAAGTAATTCTTAGGGTTTCTAGAAACTTTTTAAAGGCTATAAATAACTCTTCTTATTCAGCCAAATTAATCATTGAATAATATTTCTTTTAGCAAATTGCTTGTGAGAGTTAATTCTTTTCTTGAGTTCTAATAGGACTTAGTAAGATTATTAAGTGAGTTATTAATAATTTCATAAAATTGTTTAATCTAGGTCTTAAATTACTTAGTTAATTTAAGATTGAGATTAACACCTCTTAAATCTTTATAATTTAGGTTGCTAGAAATAAGTTTTCTAAAGGTCTAGTTGAGATTTAAGAGTTTATCTTGTTTGATCTTTGAATTACAGCTTAGGACTTGTGATCTACATATAAATAAAGATCCAAAATTTAACCTCATTTGTATCATTTGCTAACAGAGCCAAGGATAATTCAAGATCAAAGGAATCTATCTTTTTTATTCTTACATTGTTCTTAGTTCATCAATTTGCATTCTTCACCTTTCTTCTCTAAATTCTACCATATCTCAATTTTTACATTTAAATCTATTTCTTTTCCTTATTTTTACCTTCATGAGTCTTGTTTATTCAGCAAAAGGAGAGCAAAGAGAGAATGCCTAAAAAATTAGGGAGGGGCATGCAAAAGGAGAGGGTGTGAAAAAAAGATTTTATGCTAAAGAGAAAGAAGTGAGAAAAGCCTATTTATCCCAAACACCCATGTTTTTTTTATGTTGTACAAAGAAGCTTACTTTTCTACTAATAACTTAACATTTCTTTGCCTAGTGTGTTTGTATCTCTTTTACATGATTATGATGACTTATTTCCCGAAGAGATGCCTAAAGGATTACCACCTTTGAGAGGTATAGAACATCAAATTGACTTCATTTTAAGTTCTCAAATTCTAAATAGGCTAGCCTATATGAGTAATTTTGAGGAGATGAAGGAGCTTAAATGATAAATTGATAAGCTAATGAAGAAAGGTTTGATAAGGGAAAGTATGGGTTCTTGTGTTGTTCCTATTTTACTTGTATAAAAGAAAGATGGAACATAGAGGATGTGTGTTGATTGTAAGGCTATAAATAAGATAACTATCAAATATAGACATCTTATTCCTAAGCTTGATGATATGCTTAATGAATTGCAAGAAGCTAAAATGTTTTCCAAAATTGATCTTAAGAGTGGATATCATCAAATTAGGATGAGAGATAGAGATGAGTGGAAGGCTACTTTCAAAACAAAATATGGTTTATATGAGTGGTTGGTTATGCCTTTTTGTTTGACTAATGCACCTAGCACTTTCATTAGATTAATAAACCATGTTTTGCGAGCTTTTCTTGGTAAGCTTATGGTTATGTACTTTGATGACATTCTTGTACATTCTTAATCTTTGAAAGATCATGTTAAGCATGTAACGTTAGTTTTTAATGTTTTGAAAAAGGACTAGTTAGTTGCTAACCTTAAGAAGTGTTTCTTTTTATACAAACAAAGTTATGTTCTTAGGTTTTATGGTAAGTGAGCAAGGGATCGAGGTAGATGAATACAAGATCAAGGCCATCAAGGATTGTCCTACATCAAAGAATGTAAGAGATGTGTGTTCTTTCAATGGTTTAACAAGTTTTTATAGGCTATTTATCAAGGATTTTAGCACCATAGTCGCACCACTAATCGAAGTGATTAAGAAGAGTGTTGGCTTCCAATGGGGAGATGCACAAGAAAATGCATTTTCTTTACTCAAATCTAAATTAACTAGTACACATGTATTGTCTTTGCCTAATTTTTCTAATACCTTCGAAATTGAATGTGATGCTTCAGGCATAGGAATTGGAGTCGTGCTCATGTAAAAAGGAAAGCCTATTACCTAT